>JADWOT020001456.1:0-36615 GCA_036345935.2 Taenia hydatigena
CAGCGATAAAAAGCTAGTTATTGAAAGCGATTTGTCCTTAAGCCGCCAATGTTACAGGCTTAGTCCTAAAATTTAAAATACTCCCCACTGCGCCCTTTAATAAAGGGAAAGCTGTACTTACGATGCTGAAAAGGGTGCTTCGACCTGATTTTGTCGTAACTGTAACCGAAAATCTTTTTCTGGCCAGAGGGAAAGTAGGGCCCAGCTGAGTTGTGTCTAACACCAGCCCTTTTAGAAGTTCAAATGTTTGGTCGCAATGCTGTTACCCGATGGACAGCTCAGTCATGTCACAATTATCCACCAATCACAAACCGCGATTCCAAGATGTATCGTAAAAGTCATGGAAAGAAGGGGGAGTAAACAGTTGATGTCTTTGTCAAAAAGTACTGACATGCTTAGGCAATGAGTACGATGTGAAGGAACCACTAGTGAGGGTATCTGCAAATGCGTAAAATAAATATATTAACGAAGGCGTCGGTTCCGTGGCCTAATGGATAGGGCGTCTGACTACGGACCAGAAGACTGTGGATTCGAGTCCCGCCGGAGCCGTAAAACTCCCTCATTTCTCCTGCTGCATGTAGTAGCACCGTGCCTGTCCAACAATGTACCGCATCAGGAGGGATGGATGTGACAACTACTTAGATGCTTGAAGGAAGGGACAGTAAATTGAGCTAAAGTGGGGAAAGTGGAATGTCATCATGCCCGGTAGGAGGTTAGAATGCATAACATCCACGTTATTAGAACGACGCCTCAACCTACTGATAGGCCTCATCACCACAAATCCTCTACCCTCATTTCTCTTTTACTTTCTCACTACCAAATCCTTCCCACTACTTTTCCTCTGCACTCGCTCCCTTGTGTTCACATCTTTTGTGCTTCTCACCCTTCTTCTCCTACTCATCCACTCCTGTTGCTAACCTCTCTCCTTCGAACAGATGCCGTGCTGCGCCGTTATGACACATGGAATGAAATGTGTGATAGGTGGAGTGTGATCAGTTGAGTCGCGTATTTCACCAGTGGACAAGGAAGAAGTACGAAACAAGGTTTTAGCAGTCTCCGTAGCTTAGGGGTCAGAGCACTCGTGAACCAGTTGAGTTTTGCCTACCTCATTGCCTCGGCTTCACCAAGTCCTGTTTCCTTAGCAGCTACCCGCTCTAGTATCGTGCACTCACACCACATCCAAACTGATGGATCGATTGCGTAGGTGGGTGGGTAGGTAGATTATTCAATGCTATTTCGTTTTTTGCAGAAATTAGGTTCATGGGGAAGCTGACATGTGAAACTTTTTAGCTAAAATAAATTCTAGGCTGTACATTTGGGGTTCTAAAGCATTCCTAGACATAACAATCCAGAGATATTAATGAATAGGCTGAGTGTTTTCAGTGGATCCTGCTAGTAGGGATTCCATGATGCAGAAAGCGTATCACCATTCACAAATTTCGCGCACTGCTAATTTATTTATGTCTCGCATTCACATTAGCAGATGCTGCTCAGGGCACCCGCATGCGTTCATTTTCCATTGATTTAGGGCAGTAATCAGGAATTGAATGTTTGTTCGTTAACATTAGCCTTGGTTGAACGGTGAAACGAATTATTCCTCTTTGGATTTTGCACGGATCCGCTAACGTTTAATTTGTTTGTGGTCTTGCAAGCATTCTGTAATTGATGGCCGCACCTTAATGTTCATCTAGTGGCTGAACAGTTTCCGAAAGTAGCAACACTGTTGCAATGCTTGCCTGAATGCGCCTTTTAGGTGCGAGGTGATCAGTGACCACGACTGGGTTAGTGGCGGGAGCATCATCTGCAACTGAACGTAAAGCGTGGTCTGAATGAGCTCAGCCTCGATCACTCTTTTCCCTGCCTATGTGATCATTGCACTCAATACGAAGGCCTAAGGGTCAAGGCTAAAGATGAGAAACCAATCGTATTACACTGACAGCTGAGATGGTGGAACACCACTCATTACAGAATCCCTTATTCAGCCATGGTTCGTCCGAATTACATAGCGTATGGCTAAAAAATACTCAGTACATCAAATTCTAGCATTTGTGCGAATTTGCTTCTACATTGTGTAGTCGGTGCCCTAAATAGGGTGCAAAAACCAGGTCGATGACACACCCTGACGAAGATTGCTTAATGCAAGTAAAATTGACTTACCCGCAGATGCCCCACAGTAGCCGCTTCCGAGACGTGCGCATGTATGTGGTGATCGGACCTTGTTGCATGCACCTGAAGGTGAAAACGATGAAGCGACATAAGATGGGACGAAATGGAATGAACCTGGGAAATTGCATTCCGCAAAATAAAAGATATTTTTGAAGCGAACTCCGATCTGCATAAGGCAAGAAACTGCCAACCTACTCCATACTTTTCTTTCCATAAAATCGTGTGATCAAGGGCTTGTTATTGATGATACTATCTGAGAGCATCCGAAGCAACCGCTTGCTTGTCATTCACTTCCTTCGGCCTGCATGCTGCCCAGGTAGGTGCTCTCCCGAGGCACGTGTGTCTCAGGGCTTCTCGAAATCCCGAATGCTGACCACCACATAATGGTATCGTCACCGCTGTTACCACTACGGCTGATGTGATGACCACTATCCCTCCTCACCGCCCGTTTGTCGCCGGCTGGCATGTCCGCTTTAGAAGGCATCTACAGCAAACTCAATTACTTCCACTGCTACAGGCGCAATTGGAATCAGAAGTAGTTCGTACTTACGAAAACATTAGCGCTATTGCATTACCGTTGCAAAGAGTGGGTCGGTTTGAGGAGGAAGTGTGCTGCTTAATTGCAGAAGCAACAGCAGGTGTTGATGTTGATGATGGAAGGGAGGAAGAGGTACAAAGAGAAAATAGGCTCGATGAACCCGCGGCCTAATGGATAGAGCATCTGACTACGGATCAAAAGATTTTGGCCTAGAATTTCGCCAAAGCCGTAGGGATTCTCCATCTCCTCCTCTGCTTGCACTGGCACCATGTATGTCTAACAACGAACTGCATTAAGAGGAATGTACTTACTACTTACTTTGCCGCTAGGTGGAGGGAGGCAATAAATCGACCAAAATTGGGAGGTGGAAAGTTATCATGCCTGGTGAGCGGCTTAAATTCTTGACGCCTACGTTATTAGGGCGACGCCTTAACCTGCCAACCTGCCTCACCACCACCACCACCACCACCACCACCACCACCACCACCACCACCACCACCACCACTACCAATCCTCTACTCTCATTTTTCCTTCATTCTCTCACTACGAACTGCTTCCCACCCCCTTACCTTCACACTCACTCCCTCATATTCCCTCCTCATGTTCCCACGCCTTCCTCCCCCCGCCACGTTCTCCTTAGCGCTAAAAGCAGTGCCAAACTAAGTACTGCCCTTGCTGACCGGCGACAAGCTGAGCAACATTCGATGAAATGGGAGTCATGGCAAATCCTGGTGCCTATTTGTCGCTGAGAATATGTTCTGCAAAATGCACGAGCAATCATACATTCTCTTTATGTGTCTTTTCATCTAATCGTCTATTCTTTAGTATTCTCATCTGCTCATCTACTTTATTACCTGCTTATAAATACATGTGATTGACTGCCCATTCAATTTCATCCTCGAATCACTTCTCTCTTTTCTAGCCAGTAGCCTCAGGGCGATGCGCATTTGACTTCACGTTCTGCGAATGTCCGACAGGTGTGTTCGCCGCTGGGATGAGCGAGCAACAAAAGATCAATAACGTTGAATTTGCATATGAATGAAATAACGCCTGCTCTTCCCTGCTCTGCCGCATCATGCCTCATTCCTCAACCATTCATTAGTCACTGCAACCGACCCATCAACTCGCAGATTTGCACCGCCAGTCTAATGTGGTATGAGTGACCAGCAGTAGAGTCACGCCAAATGTGCCAATTCATCCAGTCACACCTTAACTACCATATAAGTCATTCCACATCTCTCCACGGCAAAGCATAGCACCTGATTGGAGGAGAAGGGTTAGATGCAAAATTGAGTCAGGAAGTGAGTGCGAAGGTAAATGCGTGGGAAATAGGTGATGGTAGAGGGAGTAGAGGAATGAAGAAGGAAGGAAACTGGTGGTGAAGAGGTGGTCTATTAAGTTAGGCATTGTCCTAATTGTGTGGATGCCGAGGATTCGAGGCTTTCACTGGACATGCTAATAATTTAGTCTCTTCCTTCCTAGTGCAATTGACTGTCTTCTCCCCTCTGGTGCTTTCTTGTTTTAGTTCGTTGCTGGACAGATGCGGTGCCACCACAAGCAGCGGAGGAAATAAGGTAATTGTACAGCCCGACGGGACTCGAACCCGTAGTCTTCTGATTCGAAGTCAGACGCCTTATCCATTAGGCCACGAGACCAACAATCGCTACTTCGTTGCGATCTCCCACTTTTTAAGAGGTCTTCAAGTCACCGTTAGCTTGTGCGCTTCTTTTCGATTTGCTTAACTTGCAGTCATTCTTATCTCCTTGCACACACACACACACAATCACCACTAAAAACAAGCTTTTGGCAATAGCGTTGTTCCCAAGAGCCATCTTTTGTGTTCACTTGATACTTGTGACTGAGACACCAAAATTAATTTCATTGGTAAGAAAAGTCTCGTAGAATGATCTGTTTTGGATAATTCCGTGCTTACCGACCACGGTTCTAAATCAACCTTAACACCTCAATTCTTCCTTTCGCTTCACTGGCATAACTATTGTAAATTGTAATGAACATTAGGTGGTCCATTCTATGCGCTCTACCTCCTTTCCTTGAGCAGACGCACTCCCTATTGAATGCAATTATCGCTGATGCAAGGACTCCGAATAAGTGGCTCTCTTCAGCCTATCAACACGCGACTCGTCTGGTGCCTACTCCTACCTTGCATCAATGCTTGGGAGTGGCGAAGGTGGCTTTGGAAACAACGTGTGTTAATTCCAGTTACGTACAAACAAAAGCCACCGTCTTTTTGTTGTCTTCGTCTCCATGTTTTTTCACATTGTCTCTCGTCTTCTCGATGCCTCTTTTTTAACCAACACCTCCTCGTCAAACCCTGCGTTTTTCTTTTTTTATAGGATGCTTTGAGAACTTGCAATATAGCCGGTTTTGTGTGCATGTCCAACTGTATGTATGTAGCTCAAGTCTTGACAGTAACGTCTCATGTGATCGAAGGGCATGGATTGCAATGACTTGCATCATACTTGTGATTTGCTTAATATGGGCGTTAAATCCCTGACTAATTCAGTGAGAGCTCGTTGCCGCAGTACGTGGACCTGTGATTTGATGAATCTATAGATGAAAAGACACATTTCCTAGAAAATTATAAAACCTCAAACAAAGGCGTTCAAAACCGATTCCCAATTATTTGTGTGGTTTTCGATCTACAAGGGTTGAGTGGTGCGTTTATGGTACAATCCACGTCGGTGAGCTCATTCAACGCGATGCTAGAAAGGAATAAAAGAGCTATAAACACTAGCTACTCTTGTGTGAAGCGATATGTGGCAGTTTGACTGACAGTACTGTTTCGCATAGAAGTCATCTTGAAACGAATTTCCAATTTTTTTGCATTGGCATTGATGAAGAGTCATCATAAACTCGTTGTAAAAAGAGGCGGAAATGGCAGCAGATAGTCAAGTCTGGTACAGCGTCAAATCAGTCAATTTGACTTGGTGCTGGCATACACGTTACCATTTGAGAGATTAGGAACAAAGACTTGGTCGCGGATTCTGTCAAAGTCTTTTTCACTACTCTGGCGTCAACTCACTACTCACATTAGTCATGTGTTTCTTCATTTAAGCGCCTATATTTCCGCACATCTGCCAATTCAAAAGAGCCCTACCATCAAAGCTTTTTATTAGTTAATCCACTCCCCATTCCCATTCAAAGCACAGCATGCGTTAACCTTCGAGTTAGAACTCCTAAGCCATGCGAAACCAAAAACATGGTGGGAAATTTGTTGTGATGGGTGCAAAATCTGCAATATACGCGTGGATATGTTATATAAAGGGAAAGAAGGAAATCATAAGTTCAATGTTATTTTGAAGGATCGCGCATGTTAGTGTAATATGAATATGAAGACGTAGGCAGTAAGCGGAAAATAAGGCATGAAAGATGTTTATGAACTTCAACAACCGCCAGCTGACTTACGAGGACACCTCGTTATTTTAGCGAAATGCTCAACGACTTCCCGCGCTATCTTGATTTTGCGTCACAATGGCCTGATTTTACGTAATTTGGTGAGAGCTAATAAGATGTAAGTAAGGATTGCTGTTCATTTAGAAAATTTGCCCTTGCAAAATGCTTTGACTGCTCTTCATCTGGCTTCTCTCCCTTCACAAACCTTCGTCGTCCCTGTCTCCAGGTCCCATAATCCTGACTACCTTTGAGGACGATTTCAGTCATGCACATCTGCATGGATCGAAAATTCGATCCGTAGACAACTGCAGATGGACTTGTGTGCTCTTTTCGTAACCAATAAACCCTGCTGCTAAGGGCATATTTTAAGCATCATTTAGACTGGTAACTCAATCCCATTTGATTTGCCATCAAAGCGCTTGCCAAGCGAATGTCTTTCCAACTCCAAATTGGAGACCACTTTCCCGATTTCTGGTTTGCTAATTCAAATTGCTTATGTCAATTTTTTTTGAAATGTTTGACTAGGCCTTATTACTCAGCAAACACAATATCCTAAAATCAACAAATGAAAATGAGGCGGATCCCTTGGGAGTTGCCTACAGTACGGAAATTAGTCTGAAAATGTTTGTTAGAATGTGCAAGAATGAGGACATGAATACAGACTCTGAGAAACCAGTGGGTGAATTACTGGATCGAAACATAAACGCAGATTGTGTCCCAACATTCTGCATTTCTCAAGCATACAGTCGCTATGATTTATTCACCTCTCCCCTCTTCACTTTGTATTGCTTTACTCGTTCGACTAGTAGAGTTGCTTAAGTTCTAAGTGCCGAACAAACATGTATTTCATGCTTCCTTGAATGCGTCCCGCGACCATTAATGCATATTTGCCAACTTTTGCTTATTTTTGATACATACCACCCGCATTTAGCAAGTAGCACAACAACATGACAACGGATGAAATGACAATGTCAGTACCCCGTGTCTAAGGCAATCTACGTCATGCTTTTCTTATTTGTATTTTAGAAAACAGGTAGATGTGTTGCTGCTTTTGATGCAGAGCCTACCTAGGTGGATGCGAAAATGCAAGAACAACTGACAGGTCGTCGATGATTTATCCAGGTGATTGGCGCTATTCCACACACTTTCACCTTTTCTTAGCCTGATGAGGACTACGTGCTCAATGAGAGGCTGAATTTTTTAACCCTATTAATTTAATTGGTTCGTGCATTGAAAATCTCTTAACTATTTTTTTTAAGAGACCGCTTTTAGATTAAGCTTTGTGATGGAGCATTTTTGAATTCTTTCTCAATCCTCCTTTTCATCTAAATAAGTATTTTCTCTCAAATCTAGATTGTAAGCTGCTTGCCTGTCTGTCTTCTCCACCCAGCATGTTTGTGCGTCACCAAGTCTTCTCAGTTGCTGATTTGTTCGGGTAGAATAATCCGACTTTTATTAAAGTGCATGATTTTATGTTGTCCCACACCAGACCGCACCTTACCCTATCCCACTCTGCCGAACTCAACTGAACCGTATCACACACGTTTGCATGGTAATGCTACCTCCTTTCATTCAGCGTTGTGCTCACCACATCCCAACCGAGGCGCATCATATTGTGCCACGTTTCACCATCCAATGCACCGTTTTGAGAGCTGTACTGAGTACTTAGTAAGCATTAGTAAAAGAAGACAGACGAATAGGAGGAGAGGAACACGAGCTCAGCCGAGATTCGGATGCGAGGCCAAGTAAGGTACCAGTTTTAGAGAACAGGGCTTAAGCTATGACCAATTTCCCCTGAGGAGAGACAAGGGCAACACTCAACATGGCAGCCGCGGAAACGCGATAAATTTTTAGCTAAAGCTCGCCCATTAGAAAGGTAAATCCATCAAATATTCCTCAGACATTCTGACCTTTAAACAATCACATCAACGGAGGTTAATTGTTTAAATCGGTTTACTCCTTACTCCAAAACAATGGGATTGTTATCAACCAGTTTCGTCGTTTTAAATATAAGCAGTCTTTTTATGATTCTCAATATGACACATCTTCAATCGGTATGAGCTGCTAATTAGCGCCTGTCACCTATGTGTGACGAAACAAACAAACAGTTATATAAAGAGCGTGGAAGTCACATTGCGTCAGAACTACAATCAAAACAAGTGCCATAATCATAAGCAAAATAAGCAATCACATAAGTAAGACAGTAATACAAAGGAATGAGGCCACTTGCATAGTTGGGGAGAGCGAGATTCCACACAGTTCCTTAGGATAGAATTTGCCACGTAGGGCTCACTTGGAGCTGCCCGGTCATATTTATCTGGATCCCATTCAACTAGTAGGGGGGTAGAGTAGATACCGCCCGTTTAGTTAATCCACATTTTCATGCACGCAGGGTAGGGATGGCTTGCGGCTAAAGTCGATTCTGCTGTTAACAACGTCTTGTGCTGTGCGGGACTGGGGTAGTTACCTAGGTCAAAAATCAATTTTAGTTCTTCTGATGCTAAGCCCCAGCAATTTCTCCATCCACAGCGCATGCACTTCTTTCGCACCGCTAAGGCTTGCCCCATACGGTAAAAATCTTGATGGAAGTCTTTAGAGTCCAGCTTGTTTTCCACTGCCTCCGATGTATCTTCCTAAGACTTCTATGAAGACCAAAGATGACATACTCGGACGGAATGTCTATGCATACATTTGACAAAAGAAGGAACTGAGGCTGCCGGCATGTTCCAGAGATCAGCCTATTCGGCGAAGGCAACATGATCAGCCAAGTGACCGCATCCAAGACCGAGAAGCAAACAACAAAATGTAACCCGAGTAGAGTAAGCAATGAAATTTTGTGTTTGGTAAATCGCTTGCGAATGTCAAACTGTAGGCAAATCAGCTGTGAGCATTCGACTGCAGTATTTTTAGATGAAAGGAAGAAATTAAGCAATATGCAAATTGAATACCAAAACTAATTCCATCATGAGCAGATAAGTGGAGAAAGGCTGGGCTAACATGTGCAGATTGAGAAAAGGAATTTCGCGGTGTTGACGAATAGCTGTTCCCTCAGGGTAAAATTGTGCAGCATCCTCTACTGTTTATGCCTGTCTGATGTATATTGTTGAGTGAGGGAGACATTTCGCTGAAGAGGGATCGATTAAGCACATTTGGCTGTTCAACAGGAGGGCAATTTTCGTTACGGCTTATTGTGGAAGAAATCATGATGTGAAATACTCAGTGTTGAAAAGCTTGGAAAGCAACGCCCCTCATTTGCTACACTGCCTTTAGGAAGACTCTTTCTGTCCGGTTCTTTCCGCAGAAGTTTTGGTCCTCTTTGACGCAACGAACCATAGGGCAGTGTCACCGTGTCATTTACTGTTCTGGCAATGGCTGGATACCGATGAGCAGGCGAAGTGATGGCCCTTGCCACCTTCCCTGATAAGACCTTATTCTCACAAGTCAACGTCGCCGACCACAATGAAACCACTGCTGGAAATCGAAGTAGCAACAACGCGAGAGTCGATAGATGGGGTGAATGTGGAAGTAGAGGTGGGGCTAGATGAGAAAGATATGGAGGAAAGAAGGATGTTGATGTGGTGAGGAGATTAGAGGAGGGAAAACACAAGACATCCTGTACCTTAAAGTGCCCTGGCGTGCCACTGCACGTGGAGCCAAGTCAGTTAGCCCTCCGGCCACCTAGGTTGAAGGAAAGATGAAGCAATGATTAATTTAGATAGAATAATTTAGTGAAATAAGGAACGAGTGAAGGGATAGAGAAGAGGGTAATGCCGTGCCCACTGCCATCATCACAGCTGGCACCTAGTCGATGCTTGAGAAATGGACGTGCAGAGAAACAGATTCAGGGAAGTGCAAAGAAATGGACGATCAGAAGGGGACGCATATAAGCGTGGAGAGACAGCCAAATAGGTAAGTGAGCGTGTGGATAATAGGCAGGCGGGGAATCAGTTCCTGTCTTAGTGCTTCGGAGGAAACTTCATTTACTGCGGTTCTCTTCTCTTAGCCCATCGCCCGCTTCCCCCGACTCTCTCACGTTATTCAATAAGTTTGCATTCTTCTACGCCTTCATTCATCCCTTCTCATTCACTTCGCTAACGCCTTTTTCATTCACGAAAACATGCCGCACCCTCCAGCACCTCGGCGGTCTCCTCCTCCTCCTTTTCTCTTATTCCAGTGATCCGCACGACTGAGGAGGCGTCCCCACTACTGCTGCCATCATTGCCCTCAACCCCAATCTCCCTGACTGATCTCCAAATTCTCTGAATGATCAACCGAATAATGATTCAACTATATGACTTACCAATTCATTGATTGATTGACTGAATATTTTACTGACATATTCATCCCTTGTTTCTTTACGTTCATGTAGATTGTTTCGTTGCTTGACTGATTGTCAGTACAATGATTTCGTGTTATAATCTGCAAATTCCAATAAATCGCTGGAGAGAGAGATTTAACCTAATCCGAGGGAGAAGCGAGGCCACAGCGCTGATGCTCAAATGCCCACTAGTATGGTGCCCTTCTTTAACGCACCCATCAATGAAGGTGGCAGCACAATATTGCAGTCGTGGTCATAGCATTCCTGCCTCCCTCTTACCCTCCTCAGTTGCCTGGAAATACAGTGGCCGGCGCAGTTAACTCATGGGTGTTCATTCTCTAACACACAAGTTTTGATGGCTGACAATGTCACATATTCTGCACACTTTGAATTCATTCTCAATGCTGAGCAGCAACATGTCGCTTTCTAACGTTTCATGAAATACTCAAAGGTGAAGGCTTCCATTTAGCATGCACTCATCGTCTGTGCCAGCAATCAACTACAACGCAACAAAATAAAAAGCATTTGCATGCCTGTTGAAGCAAAGTATTACGCAGCTGTCAAGTAGTAATCCATATGAGCTACGGTCAACAGTGCTTCAAGTCGCAATAAAACATCTACATCACAGCCCCATACATACCCACTGCAACGCCTTCATCCCTCCCCGATCCCCAGAAGGCAAAAGGAGACGCAATGTTCGGATAGAATGCCCGTCTCTTCCACATACCGACGACATACTCGGCGAAGGTACAACGGCGGAGAAAATAAGTAGCCCCACCACCAAAGTCCATTACCCAACAAACTGCTAATGCCTTACACTGTTCCCTTCTCCTCCTCCAGCGCCATCCTCCATGCTCTCCTTGGTAATTGTGCTGCATCTTCAGTCGCCTCCTCACTTCCTATGGCTAAAGTTGATTCCGTAGGAGATGATGGAGATACACTGACCATCACGCCTACAAGCAAAAGTCAAAATTCCGTCAACGTCACAGCCTCAAGACCACGAGGTCGACAGAACAAGTACGACTTGGTGTGGCTACTAATCTGAAATCTGCTGACGCATGGCAACTGATAGATGGCCGTCAAACAACACACACACACACACACGAGTCCCAACACTGCACACTTTGATAAGGGAATAAACTGCATATTGAAATCTGCGGAGACAAGTGGAGCACAGAGTCATCGGACATTTACCGCTTCTCCTACAACTTAGTCACACTTTGGCAATATGCCACCCCACTCACTGCTACACCCAAACATGCGGGTATTACCGAAAACGTCTCTTTGGGTACACTATGCATGCACGAAAGTTTGTCAATAACTTGCGCTGGATGCCATCAGCATTAGCCAAACGATTATCATGCATATAACAGCCCATAATAACTACAATTCCAATTACTCCGCAACTACTTCATATTGTATTCACCTCACACCATAATATTATCAAAGGCGATAGAACCTTAGCGTCTTAAAAAAACAAGCAAAACTAATATATGTAAGCCAATTATAACGTCGAATCCAATTTTTGCAACATGCTGCCTCGCAGGAAACCTTTCAGCAGGATCGATTGGTCAAATGATTGCAACACCACACCCGTCGACAACGATGAGTTCAAGGTCTCAGTGGATTCCCATGGGTTAGCTTCTACAGCCACATTCTCCCTCACCAATGCCACCGTCAGCATGGATGCATGCTGTTGATGGAGTCACATGACTAACTTGGGATGCTGACTAGTTAAACACAAAAATACTGCACTAACAAGTTTTGCCCCCAAAACTATCACCTAGTACTATTCGCTGATGTCTCCATGCTTATCACAAAATGCTCCAGGGAAAACACTTTTGCCGTACTTTTGGCCTGCAAAGACTTTAACACCATGCAAGGCCAAGTAATTGGTAATTGGGGCAGCAGTCTCAATGCTTTGAAATTTTAGCACCACACTGGATACAGGCCGCATAGTATTAGCAATGAAAAATAGAAAGCCACAAACAAGTAACACCCCAATAAGGGCAGTCTTCAATGCAATTCAGCAAGCTTTAAAAAGGAGAAAAAAAAACATTTTGGCCAGATAAAGGTCTGGTTTAATTTAGTCAACATTTGTAATAGGAAGGAGAAGACTTGCAGTTCGGGCAAAGCAGGCGTCCGAAATCCCTTCCCTTCCTTTTCTTCAACACAACGAGCGAATGAACCAACTGGACTCCAAATCGCACCGTCTCCAGAAATCACACTTATCTCCACCACCACAAGTATCTGGACTCCCGATACCATACTGGCGGACCCCGTCACCAAATTCATAGCCGCACCGAAAGGCACCGAGGAAGCAGTGGGGACAGCAAAACCATCAGCATTGGTGCCCTCGGTTTCAGGAGCAATAAGAGTCATCAGCGATTCGGTAGCAGCATTGGCCTGCCACTCCTCAATGCCGTCATAGATACACGCCATCAAAACTAAGTAGAGTTGGTGAGCATGAGTCGTCAATTGAATGAGGAATTTGGTCAAAGAGGCACACAGTGGGAAAGACGAGGCCAAAGACGCAAATTTCAACAATGCGGTATAGGGAGACGGAGATGGGCAGAAGATTGATAGCGATCCCGAGTTGACAGTCCTAATGATGACACCGCAGTAAGACGTACAAAGTGGCATAGACTTGTTGGTTCAAGGGCCAGGTGTCGATCACTGCCTTTGCTGCATCGCACTCCTTGTCTGTAAGGGAAGTGAGGATGATGGTGAAGTGGGGATTAGTTAGTCAGTTGTAACGAAAAAGGAAAACACGTTCGAGAATGGGCATTAGGCTCATTTGCGATAATCAACCCATCAGGCACATGTAACTTTGACAAGCAGAGGGCGAACGCTTACCGCAGCTCCTACAAGGTGGCAAAATCACTAAAACCTCAGCTGCAACCACGACCGAGAAAAGAGATGAGGAAGGAATCAGTTTCGTGACGCCCAGAGTCGCACCGAAGCCGCAACCTTTTAGGCGTTCGATTCAAGCACATACTCGATGTCATGGGACTACAGTTCCCCGCCTCATGGACGACAAGATTCATGGATAAAGAGCGTCAACTCTTTTGGCGCACCATTGACTGCATCGCATAGGGGGGCATTTACCCTGTCATGGAAACGAAGAAATTATGTCCTTCCAACTTCTCGACAAACGTAGCTACTTTTGTTATGGCATTGGCTGGCCGCTGTTAAAAACGTGATTTGCCCAGGGAGAAATCAAATACCCACATAAAAAACTGATTTGACATTGCGGTGAGGAAATAAAGCGCTGATTCATTATTTCAACATTTTCGAGTCCAAATCATTTTGCATCTTTTCTCACATCTATGCTGAGACGGTTTTTGGTAGTATGTCCTCACTCGATGTAAAGATGGGTACGTTGCACAAAAACCGATCCGCCATCTTCACAAGAGTCGGAATTCTTCCTTTCCTCACCGAAGTCAGCATACAATTTTTCATTTTCACTTGTCATTGAAACCGGAAATTCATTCATCAACTGCAGCACGGGAAAGGAGGTCTTACGAATCGCCATCTGATAAGTGGACCCTCACGTTCGACCGCTGCAACGACTGACATTCACAGTTTTGAGCTCAGTGTTGCGCTGGAGGATATTGTGACAGCACTAAAGTACCGAACCCATCAGTTCGATATGCGATTTCCTGCCAACAAATGGAAAACTGGTAGCCAGTATAAAAAATCCGACCCTCCACCTTTCGTCAAAATTTATAAAAGACTTTAAACAGCCATGATTAAATGACATTGCCCAGATGTAAAAAGTGCTCAAGGCAAATAGACGCAAACCATGGATTCAACAAGCCTCGAAAGGCACTAGCCACACTTTCGAGTCAATATGTATGTTTAATTGTGTATATGCATGAATTGCATCGAAATTTTTGACAGTAGATACTCACATACCTGCACTCATCATTGCAAATCGCAAACTACGCACAATGACGACCGGACGAAAGCCCAAAATTTCATATATGCCGCTAAATACACGAAAAGGGTATTGGATACTAATAAGGCAAGGTGACATTCACAGCACTCATTTTCAAATTTAGAGACCACATCATGAGAATTTTTGACTTGCGAAATGAGAACAAATATAAACTCACTTGGCGAGCACAATATTTTGCAAGACATGTGCCCTAGATTTTAAACACGATATTTATTAGTTCCGATGGTTTTTAGAACACAGACCGGTTAATAATAAGTCAAAATTTAGAATTTTTGTCAATGTTTAGGAAATTTTTGCGCGCAAAATCTATTACTTTGTCCTTAATCTTCCTTCGGGTCACACAAGTCGAAATTGATATAATGGTTTATTACTTATGTTTCTTTAAATGTACCTTTCAGACGAGAGGCAAGAACACATCTTGAATCTATCGGCGCTGATCGAGGCCATCTCACGATCCCAGCCTAGTGTGCCATCTATCCATCCTTTTGTCTAAGGCAGTAAAGATGCGTCAGAGAGTTTATGCCATGCTTATATCCCTTAAATGTGCTTTGTAGGCCAAAGGTGGAAGAATAATTTTAACCTGGTCGTAGAGTAGCGTGGTTACTCCCTGGAGGCAAACGTATCCTCGGCACAGACTTCCTAATATTGTTACTCTATATGTGCCTTCAACACATAATAATAGTAAGAGCGGAAGAATGGAAGAGAAGGAAGGGGAAGAACCGTCTAGATTTCAACCTATTAGTGTTCGGCATAGTCGCAGGGATGGGGAAGCTAGTAGTAGAGATCCCTGCACGAACTGCAGAAATATTGCCTGTAGACAGCAAAGGGCTTGACCAGTTGTTCATAATTTAATCAAACACAATGTCACTAGCTTCTGGCATTTCGTTAAAAAATATTCAGCATAAAATTTGCACTTCTGTTTCTTGTCTAGTCTTTAGACTCAACTGCGATCACTCGAATGATCATTGTACCTTCATTGAGTGGAGTGGCCTCTAGGCCATGCTAGCAACTAAAAATTACAGTGCAGATTTGCAACGTAGCATAACCAAACAAAGCGGCAAACACATTGTTCGCTTTTTGGTAAGGTACTAAGATATAACATCTTACAAGGATAGAGAGTTAAAACTGAATGCTGGCTAAATCCTCACCTCCAATATGTCGATTGCATTACCTCCAGATGTGGCTGAGCGAAATTCTGGAGAACATTGTCAACACGTCATGTTGATTGCTTGCTTTTCAGGTGTCAATTATCCATGCGCATAAACCATTGCAATCCATTTTTGCTTCATCGATAAGCCAATAATGGCAGTGATCGTCTTAATACCATTGGTCCGGCAAAACATGTTCATTTTGCAAGTTTAGCGACTGACTACGCTAAGCGGCTTACGAAAACCCTCGTAGGGTTCTAACTGCAAGCACCTTTAAGCCTACATCAGTCAAAAGACGGAATAGAACCCATTCAGAAGATCCATAAATGGAGATTAAAAGAAGGCGCAGCATATTGGCGTAGGACGTTCCTCCAACCCAGTGTCTCCAAATCGATATTCACACTTTCCGGGTGATCGGAGTTTGGCGGAACTCATGGCTGGAGTACAACTCAACTCGGTGAGGTGAGCAGACATCGCTTCAGTAATTTTGCTCTGGCGGAATAGGTGTTCACATCTGCATTAAGTTCAGCCATTAAAAAATTCACAAATTGCAGGACAACCATTCCAATCATCTACCGTAGGGTGCCATGTTGCCTAATTGAAGCTTATATTGAGTAAAATTTAAGGTAAGATTTGAGGAGGCGAAATGGAGTCGGTCAGTTACCGACGGTTCCGAACATCACCCATTCAGGGATTCGGACGCAATCTTGCACCTTATGATCATGCCCTAAAGTAGTTTGGCATGATGACTCGTCAAGTATGATTTGTATTGACTTGAAGTAATCTTTTTTGCTAAAATGTAGATTCCGCACTATGTTCTTGCTCCTTGCATTTGCATTGGTAATAGAGCGAGCTTAGCACTCCATCCATATTAAACCTCTCAAACTCTCTCACTTAACTTTGCTCTAGTCACGGCTGCAAATTTCTCGTTTATAATTAGATGAAATTTAAAATAGCTTCCTCTAATTCCAGCACAAAGTGTGAATTATAGCGGGCTGGTAAAATTGAAGGCAAAGAATCAAACAGCGTCGAACACTGTTGCATTCATAAGCTATTAACTTCTGTAGCAGAAATTGGTTGCATTTTGATGATATGCAACATTAATGGTGGCATGGGAAGTAGCAATTCCAGTCCTTAGCAAGCCACTGCAAGCATCTGTTCAATCACACGGTTACCAGAAGTGCAACAAAAGACTGTGCGCAAAAATCAACCTACTGGCTATATCATTCACTACAATAAAGGCGCCCAAGGGCATCAAATATCTTCACATCAGGGGTAGTCGCATAGACTTGTTTGTGCCTGAGATTGGTAAGTTAAACAGGGTTGTGGAATCAGTTGATGACACCGCGAAAGGGATTCGCACACGGTGAGGCAAGTCTCACCAGGAAGTAGTGGAAGAGTATGATCATGATGGCGGGAGGTCTCGCGATACCAGAAGTTATCGATGAAGCAAGAAACCGCAAAAGTGGTTCGTTTTTACTGTCTAAAGAACGGAATGACTAACTTAATGGATTGGCAGACAAACATAATGCACGAGTCTGTTTATTGTGTCCGACTTGAAGCATAATTGAGCGCGACTTCATCGGTAGGGTTGGAAGAGGTTGGGGTTGACGATGCATAAGTTGCAAGAGATGGCATTAAAATGCTTGATTGGGGAAAGTTGAAGAGAAAAGATGTTTTGGATTGATGTAAGAGCTCTTCATGATGCATGCAATTGGATGGACCTACTTTCGATTGACTCAAGGCAACACAAGTTCTGATGAGGTGCAGGCAGATGTTCGGATTCAGTCACCAGTCTAGTCTGAATCCAAAAAGATAGAATTTCGATTGTGATAGGTATGCATTAGGAACAGGTAGTGGATTCCAGGCAACTCTAATGCACTGGTTTTGCAACTCTACAGAAGTCGGCATTGTCAATATTTGGTTCTGTATCATTACAATGAATGCGCCACTTAAATTTAAAGCACTGACACCTTATTTGATACCTACAGAGGAAGTATTTTTGTGACATAATTACACCTCTACTCCTTTGCTTTCACATGTTTGAAAGAAACGCCAAAGTGATCAGCTCCTTTAGATGGCAATTGCGTCTTAGGTGGCTTTCATTAGCTTTCAGCTTGCATCAGCATACACCTCAACATGAAGCTATGTCCCTCATTAACGGTTCTTTAACTAGACCTCCTCAAGTTGGTTTACGACGGGCGTGATACAGGTTTTTGGTCTGTAGGACTTGTGCTTCAAGAGTGTGGGTAAGCCGCACCCAAGGGTATCCTTGTGGTCATCAGAAAATGATCGAGAATGCATCAGCGCACTAGCAGCGCTCTTAGTTATTCTCATCAACAAATGCTCAGTTGTCATCTGCCAATCAATATGTAAGCAAAATGTGTCATGGACGATTCGAGCCTACCGTGAGCGATGTTTTACAGCTCGCGCATTCTCCCCTCCAATTGTGTCCAGCGGTTAGCTTCAAGTCATTTTCCAAGTTGCATCCTTATAGCTGATTCAAAATATCTGCTTTTCTTCATAAGTTTGTCAGATGCGGCAATCACCAAAGCGCGCAGACGCATCCGCAGTCAAACATGGCCAGGCTGTAAGAGGGCCTTCAGGATGGAGGCAATTTACAGTTAACGTGCATGGGCCCATTGTAAGAGCCCTGTTGGAATCACCCTTGCGAAAGTTCACACCTTGCAAATCAATTGTCGAGACTTGATGTTCCACTGCACTCTGATTCGCAAGGTGTGATGCATCTCAAGAATAAATCCAATTGAGCTCATACTATGAGTACATACACTTCAATTCTAATTACCTTCATTTCGTAGGCTTTTCTTCTTTGTTATGGTGGAATAAAATTCAGCGGACGGATGGGTCAGGACTACTGGCATGGCCCAGTGGCCATCCATCTAGCTAGGCAGATACGTCTTGAAACATACCTCTTGGGTGAACGGCAAGAACACAACGTGAATCCTCCGACACCGACAAACGCCGTCTCACAGCTCCCTATTAATGCACTCGCTATTAACGCTTTGTCAATGACAATAAAGATGTCTCGAAAAAATCAGCCTTCACTTATTTGGCGTAGTCGAAGGGACGGGGAGAAGAATAAAGAAGTCCCCACAAATGCTGCCTTTGATATGACGAACAGGGAATCTAGAACACTGTTATTATGAATCACAGGGGCATCGCTTATGGGTCAAAGAGCTTGGCTGGTTATGCTTAAAGCGAACAGACTGCCACCACAATTTAATCTAGCATTAAAAATATTTGATTTCTTAGTTCCTATTCTTTATGTCGCTTCCCTTCTGAACTTGTTATCTGACTCGAAATGACAAAAGGAAGAGTAGGAGGCACTACAGCTCCTTGATCGCGACTTCTGCAAAATTCAAAATTCAAGCGTTGAAGTTGACTTTAATGATAACGTGTGAGGCACCTCTAGGGATGAGGCATGCACGATAGATCAGACAGTACTGTCTACCTTCCTTTTCCTATTTTATGCGGGCCCGTTATAATCCAGCCGAGGTGACTGGTCTGCTCTGTTCCGATCCAACATAATCCAGTCTGATCTAGTTTAGCCTAGTCTCGAATACCGTGCTACAGTGCTTCCAGAATGAAATATGGATATTGAGCTGCTTATCTGGTGATTACAAACGCATGTAGGCGACAATTATCTGCTTTTTCTCTGCTTTAGCTCCTTTGCTTTCTCTCTTACCTCAAAATGGAGTAAACATGGCACATGAAACTGTCGAAAGCTCTCATGCTGGGTTTGGGCGATTTGGCTCTTGTTTCGCCACTGTTCTGCACCTGCACAAGCAACATAAAGTAAAGGCGTTCGTCAATCAAAGCGATGCAATGAAAGTAACAAATAATGAACCAGTTGACAGAAGTACTTTTCTATGCAGAAGTCTCAACCGGAGAGCTGCAGTACCTCCTACTCTTCCGCCTTAGAACTTCGAGTTTAACAACGATATCGAAGAGGGAACGACATAAGCATTACTTAAATTTCCTTGGAAATGAGAAAGTCGACAACCAAGTCAAGCAGATACTGTCAGTTAGGGAAATCGATGACTCGCCTCGCCAGGATTGGTACGAATCTAGCGAATGTGAGTTTCTGATGTGTATCCCAAATTGTTGCCCCGCATTACGCAAGGCAATAGCAGTTAAATGCATTAGCATGAATATTTAGCCAAAAGAGACAAAAGAATGATTGCCGCAGAGGTGGAGGGATGAGAAGCCGTCAAAATGAAATAAAATGAGGGTAAGGAAGGAAAGAGAGGATTGGAAATAAACTCATGAGATAACTCTACACAGTGCTGTGGCGCGGCCTTATTTTTTTCCTTCTATCCTTAAACTGTTCACTCATGCACTCATCCATCCATGTGACTAAGTAAAAGGTGAAAAATTCGGAATTATTAATGGCCCACTAAAAGCGGTCGGTCATAGGTTCCCTTTCCCATGTGATTTACATCGAACACCAAGCAGGGTAAGGGGTGAGGGTGGCACCAAAATGGATCGTGGACAAGATGAGAGAAAGCAAAAGCAGAGGTGGAAAGAGTAAATTATCTGCATAATGCCACTGCTAAAAGGGAAGAAAACTGTTTGGGGAGCATATACTATGCTCTTAATCCGTCAAACAAACTATTCTTCTTGAAAATGCACTGCTCGTTTTATCCTAATCGAATTTACTTTCTTTGTACCATATTCTCACACGTTCGCATCGTTACTGTTCTAATCTGAACCATTTCAGTTTTGGCATAAGCCCGCATACTTTGCCCTGCTTTTGCATCTTTTATTACCCTACTCTCTCAGTTTTCTTCGCAAACATAGATAATTCACAGCAGAACGAAGTGGGTTGCTGAATCTCATTTCTGAGTGATCGCGATCCATGCCCGTAATCTCCCAGCTTTCCTTGCCAAAATAGACATTTTAAAATAAAAAGTGTCGCAATCTCTTCGAAAAGAGACCGGGCTGCTAATTCTTGATTCTGATCAATTCTGGAACAGCATGGATAAGAATGAAAGGAGCTCTGTACACTTGCTAGTCCCGAATTCGTAGCCTCGGCCACACCTGAATTGTGGGATTGCAAAATGAGTACTACCGCGAGCAATTGCAGCAGGGAACTTGCTATCGAGCCCTAATACTGATCATTCATGGAGTGAATTTGCAGATTTATGTGCCATCGCAACTTTCCTTTGCAAAATTGGCTACTCACACACCAAGCATACAAAAAGTGTCAGATCTTATCAGGAGAAATGCCGCAAACAATTACGGAAGGGAGCAATATGCTAAACTTCGTTTTTGATCAACGTAGGATCAAATGAGAACAAAAGCACTGTGCTCTAGACCCTTGCTAAAAGCGTTTATAGAATAAAACACGCACGGAGGAATTCAATTGTTTGAGTGTGTGCGTTCGCGCATTATCATTTTTCGCACAAACTTAGGCGCTCTTATCATCGACCAAAGCCTGGTTTTCGCAACAAAGTACGAAAACTGCTGCAAGTAATTACTGAATGGAGTACGCTGCTGTCCTTTGAATCTAATTGATTCTGGGCCTAAATGAACAGAATATGGCTCAGTTTGGGTGTAACGCATCCATCGTTCCACTGAGAGATGGCATAACACTAGAAATCGTCGAAGCGTAGATGTGAGAGAAGATGCAAAATAATATGAACTCGATTATGCTGGAATCATAAATCGATGGTTTATTCCTAGTTCGTGATATTATTTAGGACTTTTTATGCAAGAATTTGATATCTTTCTAAGTAAATTACATGTATTTAGCAGCAGGTGGTGAGCTGGAATGATTTCAGCAAATGGATATACTTTATTCGCTGCCAAAAATGCCATTGCACGCCATTTTTCAGTTGTAAAGGATATGATCAATGCTCCTCCTTCGCTGTACAGTCGTTGATGTACCAAAAGACTTAGCACTCTTTCATCATAAAGCTTGCTGCACAATTTGATAAGGTGTGATTAATTTAGCACTCCTTGGATGAGGCGAAGAAATGCAGTGAAGGCGGACGCTCACGGTGTTGCGTGCTTGGTGGGACTGCAGGTGTCACGAGATGGATTCTTTCCTCGCCTCTTTTCTCGGCCGTGAGTGCAGCTGAGGTCTTGGTGACTCTGTTGCCTTGTAGGAGGTACAGCAAGTGTTCATCCTCTTCTTACCAACGTTGCATACATTTGATGCGCTAATTAATGCAGAGTGGCCTAATGGCGTCTCTTGAACGTCCTTTCCTTATTTGTTTGTTATAATTGGCAGATTTAAAGTGCTATAAGCATATTGCGTGAGATTGGAGAAGTGATATATACGTAGGAGTGTTCTTGGTGAATAAGTGCATTTATTTTATGCAAACGAGCTTTTTGTTGTGAGTCCTTTGAAAAAAGGGTGAGTGAAGTCATGTTTTGAGGGTTCATCCTTTTTCTTAACGTACTCTATGAATCGGTCATTTGGTGGCCTCTTTAGCTGGATGTTGCTTGCATTGGACACGAGCTTGCCGATGAAAACGCAGGGTCGCGGTGTCCCATTTGCAACTTCGTGGCCTATTTTTCGTCTGTAGAGTGACATCACAGTGGTCTCTGTTGTGACTTTTTCATTTCCTTCCATGCATCTTCATTGGATTCTAGTAGTGTTGTCAATGGCATTCAGTGTTTTCTAATTGTTAACGATTAATAAGGCACTAGTGCCCATCACAATTCAGTTGTTAGGTTGAGTTGGCACAACTGATTGTCTGTGTGGTTTGGCCTAAGTTAGTACTCTGCAGCGAAGATGGCTACAAGACGTACGAACCGCACGTGAGAAAACATTACCTTCATATGTGATGGTAGTCAACATCCATCGTGGTATCTCAGTGGGGAGGTAGAACTTTTCCTTGTACATTCACAGAGGCAAATTGGTGGCGGATGCACTAACGAGGCCGATCAGAAGTGTTTCTGACGTCAATTCTCTTACAGGCTCTGCCTCAAAGAAATGAAGTAAAAAATTTGCATCTGATTCGCATATAGTGGGGGCGTTACGCAGAAATTTTGGGCTAGTCTTTGTCATGAGCTCAGCAAGGTGTTTGTGCAATTGGCTTTAATGCAAACACCGATATCATTGCAAAGCTTTGACATTATAATTATTCATTTTTGAGTTAACGGTTAACCTTCAGTGCCTGATTGTAAGTTTTTCATTTATCCCGCTGTCACTTTCACTAACCGCCTTTATACCTCGTTAATCAGTAACATCGATTTTTACCGTTATCCCCACTTTCCTAACTGACAAGGAGTGCAATGCGACAAAGGCGGTGGCCGACACATGACCATTGAAGCGACACGTCTTAACAACTTTGAGCTTCCTGCTGCAATATCATCACCAAGACCGTCAACTTGGAATAGCCGCCAACAGTCTCCTCGAAATGCTAATCACATTCTTCTGCTGCAGTGCTGCACTTAGCGCTGGCGCAGGTGACGTCACTTTTGCCAAATTCCTCATTCCACTGATAGCCCTCGCCCGCCAACTGTACTTCTTTGTACTCCTTTTGTATTAGGTGGTAGCGTACATCCATGACAACGTTGATGAGTGGCAGGCAGATGGTGCCACTGACTTGCTGATTACTGTCGAGGGCACCAATGCTGATGGTTGTGGTGCCACGGCTGTTGCCTTTGTGCCTTCTGTTGAGGCTATGAATTTTGGTGACGTGGCAGTTCGTCGGTGTGATATGGAGCGTGCAGGTGCTGTAGATGGTGGAGACGAATGATCTCATGGGATGGCGGCATATGGAGCACAAGTGGTTCATTTGCTCGTTGTTGTCTCGCGAAAACGATGGAGAGGGGATTTCACGACGTCAAATTTGCTCGAACTGCATGTTCTCTTCCCTTTCCTATTATAAACGCTGACGGAGTTAAACTGAACATTTATTTGGCTAATCAATAGGCACTGAAATTCAGCTTAGGTGGTTGTCTTTTTTCCTATTATTTAAACTAGCCGAAAATTATGAAGACTATTATAAGTCGGCTGTCATTTATTTGTAAAATCCAAAGAAGGCCATGGTGCACAATACTGATGATCTAGCGCTACCTGCTGGTAATCTGAAGGCCACCGATTCATCTACAAACCACAACTGCTGCAGCTCCCAAAATGCAGCTTTGAAGTAATAATCGACCTGAAAGCCCTTGCGCCAACCATCATTTCACGTGCATATTTACCAACGCAAACGCTTAATCACACTTTAATTTCAACATCAAAACAGCTTCATTGCCATCTCTCAATCCACCCTATGGCACTTAACTGCCTTGTTACAAATAACGAGCCAGACGTTTCTGACACCATTCAAGTGCACATATCCTACACCACGTGTCAGACTCAGATAAAAGACATTCACCATAGCCTATCACCCACAATGCCCGAAATTCCGCACAAGTACTGCAGGCGCGAAGTGGAAAAGACTTGAGATCTCCGGTGTACCCCATCCGAGGAAAAGACAACATCCAGAAATTGGCACAAAGACTCAATGTGTCCAGTTTTCGAAGTTGTGAGACAGTATAGGATAGGCAGTGAAGCCGATTATTCTACAGCTGAAGATTCTTAAGCTTCTTCACCCACAAAGGTGAATGCCTAAATGCACCAGAAAGGAGGCCAGATACCCATTTCATATCGCCCACTGACAAAACCTACCCGTCAAGATTAGCATATATTACGGTGCCCTGATAGCTCGCTAAAAGATAACTTTTCAGATTCTCCCAATCCCGACAGTCTTTCGGCAGTCAAGCAATTCCGTTCAACGACAAGTCTCTCAGACCAGAGCAGAGTCCTTCAATGCACCCGACCGAGAATCCATCTTACTTGAATTCAGGCCGAGGCAAGTCTGATATCGCGATATGCGATTGTCAAATCGCTGGAGCTCAGCATTCCTTTTGTCAGGGTCTCAAGGTAAGATGGAAGCGGTTCTGCATAGAGTAACCTCTCCGGTTCTCAGCAGAATTCAAGGCAATGTGATTGCATATCTTGGGGAGTCCGACACCCCATAACAACAAGTTCCGTACGTCAATGCTTTGTCAATTTCTAGAAGCAGGCTGCAAAGAAACACAACTGATGAGCCAAAACCAGCCTAATCGAGCATGCAGTGGCTCAAAATGACCAGCAATTTATTTTAAAAAACGAGATCATGAGCAGGATCAGAAAGAACGATGGTGAATCTCCCCAGGCTCGCAAACCTATCATACACTTCCACAATGCTCTCCTTAAGCCAAAATCATTAACAATAAAACTAAATACCTGCAAACTTAACACCCATTTACTCCACAAACAATAAAACTATGCAAGGAGCAGAGTCATGAACAACAACGTCGGTTTTCCATCTGACTCGTCGGATGGACAGCAAACTGATTCGCACCTAATGCAATTGGTTAACTACGCAACACTCGTCCACCGAGCCGTGATAGCACTCGATTTAGCAATGTATTCAAACAAAGGTGGGCAATCATTCGCACTAATCAACAGCCTACGTGATGTAACTCCAGCTATCTGCAAAAATTAATATAATTCGAGAGACACCCAAGCAAGTGCAAATCTGCATTACCGAATTATCAGGACGCTTGAATGTTTTCCGCATTACATCCACACCTCTGCCAAAAAACAATTTCCCACCTTTTGAATCCGCGCTTCGTTTGACTAAAAGGCTTACTTATAATAACAAATAAAACCGCCAAATTAAAGCCATATACTTTTTAAAAAAGCGCTTGGAGGCATCCATTTTGCTATACTATTTTTGTGCCTAATTCTTATAATCTGCACGTGCTAATGTTAGCTGAGCGTAAGCCAGATTCCAGAGGTTGTAAGCAATAGTTAAGGCAAAATATTTGCTTTTCGCAGATAAGTAAATATCGCATATGAAGAAGTTTTATTTATCAAATACATGCATGAAAGTGTGGCTTGCGCTTAATGGGGGTTGAAAGATTCGCACTGACTTTAATTATACTTCCTAATTTGATTAATCAATGGTATGGGCTGTGTATGCTTAGTCTAAGCGATTATTTTACAGCATGACGGTGACTAAATTATGGCGACCATTGAGGCTTAATTTTTGCTGGATGCGCGCTCTATTCTTGGGAAAAAGACGGCAGCCGAATTGATGGGCCAACCACTAGAGGGTAGTTATATTCCAGACAATCAGAGGTAACGTAGAAGTTCTATGACAACTATTGTAGGAAAACACAAATTATGACGAAGGAAACATAAGTTTGCTCTTTTAAGCTGCAGCTGCGTGTATGTTGGGAAAAACTAGCAGATAATTTGGCGAATGTGTAGCGTCCTGAGGCTCCCTCGAAGGCAAAAGAAGGCAGAATGCTAGGGTAGAATATATATATGTATTCAACGGACAGAGGGAAATAGGCTGCTGGCATGGCCCGGAGGCCAGCCCACGTAGCTAGGGCAGTACAGCCACCCCTATGTCCTTGACCGAAACCGGTAGTACCAACAAATAAAGTACTACAAATGTGTCTTGAGATTCCCCATGACTTATTTTGGTGGTTGCATGTAAAGGACCGCTCAGCAGACAGCACTTTGGAGAACTTCCCACTTTGTGGAATCATTAAACTCTTCATGGGGTTAAGAAGCAAAGAATAGGGATATTCGTCGCTGAGTATGAGTTATGGAAGATACGAAGTAGTCCAGATTCCGAAGTGCCACAGTGCTCCATAAACTTCGTGGGACATAGAGTTTGGTCAGATTAGATAGCAGTCCTCTAAGACGGCAAGAAACAAGTGAGAATTGGACCAATGCCAACTAACAAAACAGAACTCCGCAGTTTACCTAGCTTGACAAATTGCTGCAAGCGTTTCGCTAAAGACTTGGCTATATTACATGTCGCTGCGAAAAGTGACTAAGAAGCTGGTAAAAAGGTGCTTTACGTAGGCGAATGAGCATGTTGAAGCAAAGAACCGAGGCAGGTGATGTGTGCCCTCTCAGAGAACCATCTCGCAAATCGTGTCACCGACCCGGTCAGAAGGGATCAACCATACATCTAACCACCACACACACTCGCATGCGCTTTTCACCGCCTCCCTCCCAATCTCTCTGCGCTGAAACATCCGACAATGGCCTTTCTACATCCTCTCCTCTGCTTTCTCTCTTCTGTGAATGTCTCATCTTCGCCTCTCATCCAACTATTCTTTCGTGGCTTTTATCTTAAAAATCGTGTTGCTTCCTCTCCACTGGAGAGGTGCAATCACCGCCATTGTCCTCCCTGCTGCAACACAGTAATTGTCCTAGGTAAACGATTAAAAAGAAGCAGCAGAAGCACGCCTCCACGAGCTTTATGTCAGTTACTAGGAGACATTCGCCACTGTCTTTACTAGATTCATACCTCGCGTTGCCCAACTGCCCGAAAGTCGTCCTTCCAAAAGGAAACAACAGGGATAAAAAGCTGATGGAAAGTAGTTCAGGCAAGGCAGCGCATTTCATTCAAAGCACATTGGTATTGGTGGTTTCTCTCACCCTCCTCCACCGCCTTTGCATGCGCCATTTTGCGGAGAAATCGACCAGGGTAAAAAGACCTCAAGGCAAGTGATGTCTGCTCCCGCAAAACCATCCACAACGGGTGCCTCCTAAGTCCAACATCACACGGCCCTGAGAGACACCACGCGACAACACGTGCCGCTAATCGATTCACACGTGTAGGATTCGAATTGGACCATCGCACAACAGCGTCGGATGTGATCGTTAACGCGTTGTTTCGTCTACTGCTGCTCATCTTTCTTCGTGGGTTCGTCCCATTAATTCAGTTTGCCATCAATGCCTCCATTCCGCTTCGTTTTTTCCTCCTATTTAGTCTCCTGTTGTTTTTTTACGTTTTACACCTTCCTCGCCATCCCGACATCAGTTCCAACCGCCCGGTTTACCATTCCCATAAACTCAAAAGGCCGAAAGAGATACCTACAGTAGAATTTAGGGGTAAGATATGCCACCAGTTCCTCCTTTTCTCCTCTCCTCGTGCCAAATTCTCCATCCTCCTCCTCCTCCTCTTCAGTATTTCATTTGCGTGCGTCATTTCGTTGAGATCAAATCTGATATCCAGTGTCAATCACATGGATAGGAAAACTATCTTTAGCCTCTTCAGGTTTGCTACTGAAAAGCCGTAATTCCTATCAATAGGTCTATTTTTTCAAGTTTCACTCATTCAGATGGCTAGATGAGTGGGTAGGTGAATCAGTTCCGGAGTAGACAGGAGAGATTCGTCTGTGACACGACAACAGACTACCGTCCTACTACTCTCAAGAGGTGCCCACAAGCAGAATACTTCCAACTCCTCACAACCCCTACCGACAGCACCTCATCGCGATCGTAACAGGCGACTGCATGACAAATCCTTCCTCTCAACAATATCAAACGTCATATCAAATATGAAGTAGAGATTCGTCGGCGCCGGTACAACAGACTACCGTCCTACTACCATGAGGTGCTCACAGAGAGAATACTTCCAACTCCTCACAATCTCTATCGCCAGCAACTCATCACCATCGCAAAAGGCGACTGCATGACCAATCCTCCGTTCCAGCCTTACAAAGCGTTTTTTTAAATATAATGGAGAAATTTGTCGTTGTTGCGATTGTAGATTACCGCCTGTCACATCTGCCTCAACTATAAAAAGCGGTGCAGATTGTAAAGGAAAGCTGCGATAAAATAGACTACTGCCCTATTGCCAAGAGGTCCTTACGCACAGAGCACCTCCATTTCGTCACAATCCCTACTCACGGCTCCTTACAACAGACGTAGGAGCCGACAAGCTCAGCAGTTCTGTCTTAACAATAAGGATCGTGATACGGATTGTAAAGGAGACACGCGTCGGTACCGCAAATACAGAGACCTCCGCCCTATCGCCAAGAGGTGCTCACGTACAGAACACCTCCATTTCGTCAATTTCTACCAACGGCTCCTTACAGCAGACGTTGGAGCCAAGTGCCTCAGCTCTTCGCCGCTTTAACGATCAAATAAAACGCGATGCCGAATATAAAGGGAAGACCCGTTGGCGCCGCGATAACAGACTCCCGCCTTACTACCAACAGGTGCTTACATACGGAATACTTTCATTTCGTCACAATATGTGCAGATAGCTCCTCATAACATAGGTAGGAGGCGACTGTTTTAAAAGTTTTGCGTTTCAACGTTAAAAACGTTCGAAACCGATTTTAGCAAGACAAGTTTTACCCTTACATTGAGATACCACGATGACTAGCATGTATCTGGATTACCAGTACACATGAATGTAATGTTTTCTCACATGTAGTTGATTTGTTTTGTGGCCATCTTTTCTGTGGGCTACTAACTTAGGCTCAACTACACGGACAATCAGTTGTTATAAAGGTACGTCAACCCAACCTACTAACTTATTTTCGACGTTTGGCTTTACTTTATTAATAATTAATAATTTGGAAACAACGAAGGGAAATGACAACGCTACCAGATTCCAACAGAGATGCATGGAAGGAAATGCAAAACACAACAGACACCACGGTGATGGCGCTCCACAAGTAAACAATAGACCATGAAGGTGTAAAAGGAACACCACGATCCTGCGTGTTCATCTGCTAGCTCGTGTCCAATGCAAGCAATATCCATGTAAAATGGCCACCAAATGACCGATTCACAGAGTACGTTACAGAAAACGGGTGAACTCACAGAACATGACTTCACCCATTTTATTCTCAAAGGATTTACAACAGATTAGATGTTCATTGCGTTTTTCATCAAAAACCTGTCTGCATAAAACAAATGCAATCATCCACCATGAACACTCCTACGTATGTTTCACTGTTCCAAACTCACCCAATATGTTTACAGCACTTCACATCAGCCAATTATAACAAACAAATAAGGAAAACGCGTTCAAGAGGGGCATTAGGTCGCTCTGCATTAATCAGCGCATCAAATGCATGCAACGTTGGTAAGAAGATGGTGAACACTTACTGTACCTCCTACAAGGCAGCAGAGTCACCAAGACCTCGGCTGCACTCACGGCCGAGAAAAGAGGCGAGGAAAGAATCCATCTCGTGACACCTGCAGTCCCACCAAGGACGCAACACCAGGAGCGTTTGCATTCACTGCATTTCTCCGCCTCATCCAAGGTGTGCTAAATTATTCACACCTTATCAAAATAGGCAGCAAACTTTATGACGAAAGAGTGCCAAGTCTTTTGGCGCACTAACGACTGTACAGCGAAGGGGGGAACATTAATTACATCCTTTTAAACTGAAAAATGGCGTGTAGTATTATTTTTTGGGAGCGGATAAATTACGTCCATATGCTAAAATCATCCCAACTTACCACCTGCTGCTGGAGGCATGTAAGTTACCCAAAAGTTATCAGATCTCTGCATAAAAAACCTCTCAATGATATTACGGATTTTATCTAAAGCATTAATTTATTAATCTAGCATTCTCGAGTCCAAGTTACTTCGCATCTCCTCTCATCTACGCTTAAACCTTACGGCGTCAACTCAGCAATGCGCTAGAGACGAGAATTTGTGGTAGAGGTTTACACCATACAAACGCTGCACTCTCCGCTTACGGTCTCCTCGAATTACTTTGTGGTTTCCTCAATAATCACCACGAAACCAATAGAGTTATCTCTGGCTAGTCTGAAATAGTTCGACTGCTCTCAAGTGGCAGACCCACCGACTCCATATGCAATTCATTGCCCACAAATGCAGCAATTGTATCCAGTAATAGGAAAATCAGACCCCTCACCTTTCAGCATGACTGAAAACAACTTAAAACAGGCAGGATCAGCAGAGACCACCCTAGTGTCAAATACATTTAAGCATCTAATTAAATGAGTTGATGGAACCTGAGTATTCCACCACGAGCATTGCACGAACCACGAATTCAGCAAGCCTCATAAGTCGCTAGTCACGCTTTCATGCCAATAATAAAGGGTCTCTTATGCGTACGCATAAAATGCGCCAAAATTTACAACCAAGGATACTTACACACCTGGACTCGTTAGCGCGAACCGCACACAAAGCACGGCAACCATCACATCAAAGCCGCTGGATGCATAAAACGGGCCTTAAGTACGATGAAAGAAATGGTTATCGCAGGAACTGCTATTGAAATCAAGAATCACAACAAAAAGCATTTTATTTTATAACTTAAAAATGTTTTCAAAGCATTTGTTAGGCAATCAGCACAGCGATATAGTTCAAATGATTTTTATGCCATAAGCAGTTACCTTGTGAGTACTTCTCTAAACTAACCATAACTGACTAATGACCTACGTGCAAAGGTTGACTACTTGTAACTTTAACAAACCATATTAATTGGTCCTATAATGGTGACGTGTCCGCCGTACCGGCACAGTCAAATCTCGTCTTTATTTGGTATGACGTTTTGTCTTATTGAGAGGGAGGATTAGTAATGCAGTGGCCTTTTGCGATCGTGATGAGCTGCTGTCGGTAAAGAGTGTGAGGAGATGGAAGTATTCTGTATGTGGGCAACTCATGGTAGTAGGACGGTAGTCTGTAGTTCCGGCACAGATGGATCTCTCCTTTATATTTGATAAGACGTTTTATCTTGTTGAGAGGGAGGATTAATGATGCAGTAGCCTTTTGCGATGGCGATGATTTGCAGTCGGTAGAGGTTGTGAAGAGTTGAAAGTGTTCTCTATGTGGGCACGTCATGGTAGTAGAACGGATGTCTGTTGTACCGGCACCGACGAGTCTCGCCTTTATATTTGATATGACGCTTGATATTGTTGAGAGGGAGGATTGGTCATGCAGTCGCCTTTTGCGTTCGTGATAAGGTCTGTCGGTAGATATTGTGAGGAGTTGGAAGTATTCTCTATGTGGGCACCTATTGAAAGTAGAAAGGCGGTATTCTGTTCTCGCGGCACGGTCGAATATCTCTATATTTGTTATGACGTTTTATATTTTTGAGAGGGACGATTGGTCATGCATTGGCCTTTTGCGATCGTGATGAGATGCTGGCGGTAGATATTGTGAGAAGTTGCATGTATTCTGTATATGGGCACCTCTAGAGAGTAGTAGTCCGTTAGTCTGTTGTAACGGCACCGACGAATATCCCCTTTATATTTGATATGACGTTTCATATTATTGAGAAGGAGAATTAGTCATGTAGTCGCCTATTGCGATCGTGATGAGGTGCTCGCAATAGAGATTGTGAAAATTTGGAATTATTCTGTATGTGGACACCTCTAGAGAATAGTAGGACGGTAGTCTGTTGTTCCGGCACAAGACAAATCTCCCCTTTTTATTTGATATGACGTTTTATATTGTTGAAAAGGAAAATTAATCATGCAGAAGCCTGTTACGATCGCGATGAGGTGCTGTCTGTAGAGGTTGTTAGGAGTTGGAAGTATTCTCTATGTGGGCACCTCTAGAGAGTAGAAGGGCGGTAGTCTGTTGTGCCGGCACCGACGAATCTCCACTTTATATTTGATATGACGTTTGACATTGTTGAGAGGGAGGATTAGTCATTCAGTTACCCTTCGCGATGGCGATGAGGTGCTGGCGGTAGAGATTTTGTGGAGTTGGAAGTATTCTCAATGTGGTCATCTCTAGAGAGTAGTAGAGCGGTGGTCTGTTGTACCGGCACAGTCAAATCTCTCCTTTATTTGGTATGACATTTTATATTGTTGAGAGGGTGATTGGTCATGCAGTCGCATTTTGCGATCGTGATGAGGTGCTGGCGGTAGATATTGTGAGGAGATTGAAGTATTTTCTATGTGGGCACTTCATGGTAGTAGGACGTAGTCTGTTGTACCGGCATCGACGAATCTCTTCTTTGCATTTAATGCGACGTTTCATCTTGTTGGGGGGGAGGATTGGTCATACAGTCGCATTTTGCGATCGTGATGAGGTGCTGTCCGTACAGATTGTGAGGAGTAGGAAGTATTCTCTATGTAGGCACCACTTGAGAGCAATAGAGCGTTATTCTGTTGTACCGGCGCCGACGAATATCTACTTTCCATTTAATGTGACGTTTTTTATTATTTAAGGGATGAATGGTCATGCAGTCGCATTTTGCGATTGTAATGAGGTGTTGTTGGTACAGATTGCGAGGAGTAGGAAGTATTCTGTATGTGGGCACCGGACTGTGACGGTGGTGGCGGCGGCGATGGTTATGTGGGTGTTGGAATGCGTGAGGGACTGCGCGCTGTGGGTGGTAGACAACCAGTGGAACACCACATCCTTGCTGTACTCATGTAAGCATCTCCTCCAATTTAAGTTGATGAGTGTGGATGACAAAACCATCAATGGATCTGCTGGCATCCATTTGTTCGCTCTGAATCTTCGTAGCAATCGATCATCCACCTATTCAGAGGACCAACTAAGCAAAGGAGTAATTTTAGCCCACAAGTATTTTGAGATTTTATTGGCCTACCTTTTGTGTCCTTTGGTGATTACGAGCGTTTCAAGCTTCGTGAACTTCTTTGTTTTGCCCACGTTGAGTTTTAGCTGTGATCAATGGCCAGACTCTATCTTCGTTTCAAACGTCCACTCATTGAGGTCCTGTTGTGTCTTTCGACTCAAAACGCGGGTTTCGCTTGGTGTTAGTGCTCTCTTTTTTCGTCATTAGCTTGGCGAGTTCTTCAGTAGCGATGGCAAAAGTCCCTGATGAGGCCATTTCGCAGCATCAGACAGAGCCTTATGCATGTTCATAGAATTTGCTTCGTGACTTCAATGCAGCAAACTTGGAATGCCAATGGTGGGTGAAATGCCAGCACTTTGAAGTGTGAATCATGCGGTCACCACGGCAAAGATGAAAGTGAGGTGGGGTATTTTCTTTCAACCCGTCTTCTTTGCTTTCAGCTTCTTGAAGGATTTTGAAGTGTCATAGGCAATTGTACCATCTGATCGTCGTTTACTTCTGATAATGACGAAGAAATTTTCCTCTTTTCCTCTTCTTACACATCTCTACACTATATAGTTGTCTTTCCTCGCAGCTCTTTGCAGCAACAGCAGCCGTACGGGCAGCCTCCATTTTTAGTACAAGCAATCAGTAGACATTTCGAGGTGGCATGTCTATGTCGTTTGCATGAAGGATGATGGAGTGAAGTGTTCAAAATACTCATGTCGTGATCTCAGTCGCCCAGATATACGGGGAAGCCTGGCGTTCGCTCATTCATTCTATCACATTGACAGCTAGCAGACGTGTTGGCCACCCGCGGTTCGTGCTGCTTAAATTTAGGTTAGGCATGCGAGCAAAAGGCTGGTTTGAGGTGTCAGAAGGGTATGTATAGTAAATCACTCTTCCATTTCGAGCATACAACGCTGAAGTATTGTTCGTCATTTGGTTTTGAGATCAAAATCATGCCTCAATCACCATGCACTGAATTCGCTTGCAAAGATTTCTTGCGCTATTTGCTAGAACTTGCTTGCGATGGTGCAGACTCGTCGCAAGAGAAGTGGGATTCAAGCACTGCACTTATGAGTTTGTCATATGTACCATGCGGGAATTTTCCGATAGCCGCGGCGTCAGGTATTTCCTCAACACCGGTGTTCGCAGAAGTGAAGGCTGGCAAATGTCTATTGAGGTACCGCCACCAACACCACCACCACCACCACCGTCACCAGCATTACTACCAATGTCTCCAATGCCACCTGTCCGTTGGTGGTCAAGCCTGCACTTAAGAGCGCAATCTGCACAGGAAAGGGATTAAATGGACAATTAGTGCGTTGCTAAACATAACACTTGACGCTCTTTCATCCAAATGAACCTAATCTACAATAGAATGCGACGTATGGTGAAATATGATGACTCTGGAAAGGGAGGTTTGCAGACCTACGTCAATGTCCGCAACGTGATCGACGAAAAAGTCTCACCTACCAGTACCAGATTGAAGAAGAGCCACCTATGTCAGTGTCACCGTGCAAAAATGTCTCAGATCCCTTCCTGCCCCACGCATCGGTAGAATGAAGTCGAAAAAGGTTCATCATGAAAGTATTGACAAATCCTGCATTCATTAGGACATCCGACATTGACAAACGAGTGACTTCGAGATGAGCATTGTTTCAGACAAGGTAGATGATTGGTCCCAACATGCGCTCAAAAGATACAATGAACGCACGATGCAACCATGTATAGTATGGCGGGTACTTCTGGTACAAATAATTGAGTGTTTTACAGATGGCAATGGATGTAAGGATGGATAAGTCAGAGTGAGTGAATGCTACTACAAAAAGTCAGAGAATAACAACAAAAGCATCCGCAATTAAGAGATTGAAAATAAAGGAATTAGAACATAAAACAATCGCAATCAGAATCAATAAATAAAGGAATCCTGAATAGCAATGATGGCGGATTAGGACAACGAGTGTGAATGATTGCTACGAAAATTCAGACCGAACGAATGGATGCCAGCAGATCCATTGATGGTTTTGTCATCCACACTCATCAACTGAAATTGGAGGAGATGCTTACATGAGTACAGCAAGGATGTGGTGTTCCACTGGTTGTCTACCACCCACAGCGCGCAGTCCCTCACGCATTCCAACAGCCACATAACCATCGCCACCGCCGCCACCGCCGTCGCCACCACCACCGTCACAGGCAAGTGACTTGACCGCCATCCGAACGGCATGCAGTTGCAGCCGCACCCACGACAGCTCTACACGCATCGGAGGCACCAGCACCGACGAAGTCTTACGCAGCCGACCCAGCTCCTCCAGCGTCGCCTGTTGTTGCTGACCTACTGGCTGCACCTATCAGGCTGTGAGCACTACTAATACATCATGAGTAGGGACCAATAACCTCGCATCACAGAACACCAAAACAATGCTCAGCCACAAACCCACTATATAAAATCGTCATCACTCACAAATTTGGAACCTCATCTCAGTGGCATCTTTGTACGGTCGCATCAATTCTGCCACTAGCTCACCAATCCTCTGTATTTGCACACATGTTCCATTTAACGGCATGGTTTGTTTGGCCTTTAGGAGGAATCACGCGATCCAGTGCGGCAGCAGAACCGCAGCCCACCTTCAAGCACCCGTAGTCCTACATCCCTACCTCACCCCGTTGCCTCTGTACTCTTACCTCCCCAACTTTTGCACTGAGGTTCAAGTGCACAACCCACTTCAAAGTTCACTGGACACGTGAATGCGCCACCGACTAACATCAAAAGGCAGCCGCACAATTTAGCCTTCCGTATTTCATCTTCTCAGTCACTATATTTATTTTTAGATTGCTTCCTTATAGTTCCGTAACAAATAATATGCCCACGACTGCTAAGTGCCCATTTCTGTCCGCATTTTAAATTAAATTTCGCTTAACAGGCGGACCTCCTCTAGTACCTGCATTGCAGCGGCAAATGAGAGTTTCGATTCACCGCAGTGACTTCTTAACAGACAAAGAAGCGACCTAAACGCTGCTGAACGTGGTCGATTTGCCAGTGTTGGCGGCTTTAGCAGAGGAGTGCATTCCTGTCAGCTCATTGCGTACTTCCACGATTAGTGAGTTCTCGCGAGTGATGAGTTCGACAATGTTCCACATCATGAAGTCATCAGAAACAAAGATGCATCAACACAAAATGCCCATTTCGACAACGATACCAGTAAAGCAAATGAATCCTTTGACTCTTTGTGCATTCAGGTACCGTTCTAAGCCTCTGGCCTATAGTGCCATATGCATGTTAGCAGTACATCTTCTATACCGGTACGCCCTGCCATTTCGTCAAGGATGTCTTCAATCGCCACACTGCACTACACTACACAGATCTCCAACTCTATCCCTACACATACCAATATTTCTACTTGGCAGGCGTCATCGCCTCAACGTAGGCATTGGCGTACACTCGAATCGCAGCAAATGACCTAACCGTTCAAAGTCTCCGAGATTCACAACGGGACTCTCCTTGACCAAATCAATCACAACTGCTATTTATGCGTCTTGGGAAGTAAGTTATTCAATCACCGCGATCCTTTATGTGTGGTGACAGGCCTGAGACAAGAAATGAGCATGGCACTATTCGAGTGACCGAATGCTACGAACACAGCGGCATCACCTTCGCCTTGTCTTGCGCATATTCGAGCAAGTTGTTGGGAGCCAAAACAAACTGTTCAAATGCATTAGTAAA
>JADWOT020001193.1:0-25660 GCA_036345935.2 Taenia hydatigena
TTTTGTTTTAAGTGCTGATGAGTCAGGCAGCAGGCTTAAAGTACCAGAGAGCATGACTCGGCGCAAGTAAACAACTGCAAAATCTCTCCATGATTTTTGCAATCTGAACTTTTTGAAATTAGGGAGCGTCATGTTTTATCAAGACCTTAAATTTACTGAAAAGACACCCAATAACTCGGGATTGTGCAGCCTAATAAGCAGATCACAAAAAGGAATTGTTCTTGGTGCCTGTTTTGCATACCTGTTGTAAAAAATGAGGCATTTTGCAAAGATAATTATTATAAAATTGTGCAGTTCGTCCTTAGTGTTCCTGTTTTATCATCGACCTCCATTTGATGCGAGACAAAAGAATCTGCGTCTTTGGTTTGGTAGTCACCGAATTAGTTATTACTGCTCTTGATGAAAACTTTCGTTGTTTTCAATCAGCTAGATTTGTGCTATTTTTACAACAGAGCCTAATTACAGATTGCAATGTATCCCTTCGTGTTGACGTTAATCAAGACATTAATTATGACTTCATGTCGCAGGAAGTTAACCTTCAGTGATAATGCTTATGGATTCCATTGACCAAGCTTATTTTTTAACACAAGATCCATACTTCTTGATGCGCCTAAAGGCAAACGAAACTAGGCAGAACCTTGCTTACCAGAAGTAAATGCTGATTTGGAGGCATTTTGACGACGAATTGGAAATGCAAGATGAGAGATGAGAAGCAGTTGAAAGATCAAGGGAACGAATGAATATGCTTAGCTGGGCAAAGGTAAAATCACTGTGATATGGTATGTAAAATAATGAGATTTGGCGCTGCGCTGCAATGTGATGCCATGCAAAATAGTAAAAGTAGCTATGTTCTTTCCAGTCTTAATCAGTTATTTTCACATTGACAAATTCCCGCCAACTTTGCCGGGCTCGCTAATCCATCAAATATCATAATTTGTCTAATGCACTAAAGACAATATATGTATTAAGACGAAGAAATAGCGGGTGTCTTACCAATTATTTGTTCGAAATCCCCATGCAAGATGAAAACTGCTAACAACATGAAACCAATTTGAAGCAGCATCTCGTCCAGTAATTGCTTGTAGTCATAGTCTACAGGTGTACTTATATTTATGTTGTGCATCTATGGACTGGCCCACACTTGACATACGAAGTATCTTGTGTTTTAACGTGTCCGTTGTGAAAACATGTTTATAGGTCATTTGAACGATTGTACTGTGGACTTTAGTAAGTACACATGCTCTAACAACATGGTGTTTATTTCCACATGCGATGAGCTGTGGCGTTGTGTAAGTGATTTTCAGGGATTTACGGGAAAGCCATTGCAAGCGCCAGAACCGTGGGAGTAAGTGGGGTCACGGTGGCTCAATCAGTGGAATTAGGTCTGCCGGTCGCAGTCGCTATAGGCTTAGAGGCACACGTGAGTATTATAGCGATTCTAATAAAGCATCCTCATCCGTGTGTTAATCCTAAAAACATTGGAAATAAACAGTAAATTTGATTTGTCTAGTAAAAGGGTGTCATTATTAATTTTGCGCATAAGTGGTATAATAAGAAATCATAAAATGCATTTTATTCTTACCTTAGTTGTCAGCAAAGTAATGGCCCATGCTAATCAAAATCTATTCCAGGAAATTCGCACACATTCCTGTGGGATTCAGGACCTACGAAGCCATTGTCGCGAAGCAGTGCCCAGTAGCTTTGATTAATTGCCCTTCTTTGGTAATAAAAGTCCCTTCTGTCGAAATTTTGCCGCCCCGATGTAGCGACCAGTTCAACACCTTATCGGAAGAAGAAACAACGTCACCGACAGTGACCTCGAAAATAATTAGCAGGTTGGCCAATCCAAAGACTTGATCCGGATTCAAACGATCGCAAAACATGGCTGATTCATTAAATCATACCCTTCAACTTCTGACTTTACTTAAATGATGCACGTAACAGTTGGTTTAACACATGTTTCCCATGTTCAAGCAATTTTATTTTTACTGTAAAATCTATCAATAATCCTATGCGTGAATTCATACGTTCTAGTTGCATAAATGCGCAGTTATATCTTTAGATGGGATGCGGTAACAGTGTCAATTATCCTCCTTTCCTAAATTTAAATCCTACTTCGAACCTGGCAGTGAATCCCTTATTTTGCATCGCTATTGTGGCTCGCGTTATTTATCATTAACAAGACTATATGATATTGTAGGCGATATTTCACCTAAACCTTTGCCAACATTACTGAATGACAATAATAACTCAATATTGGATACACCCTCCTATAATTTTGTGGGTATAGCTACATTGTAATACCTGGTTTGTTTGGACTGCCGGTCTTGGTCAGGGTCACAGCGGTGGCCATATTGCTGGTCTTCGAGCCATGCCAGAGGCTCCTTTCCTTTCGTCTGTTGAATACATATAGTCTATCCTTGCATTCTGCCTTCTTTTACCTTCAAGGGACCCTCAGGACCCTACAATAGCTTTCATCGTAGTCATGTCCTTAAGCTTTATGCTGACACGATTAAGCTGTAAGTGGTCGGCCATTTGACGCTTCGTTCTCTTTATATGGTTAACAGTGTCATTGACATTGGTGAATTCGCGGACCATCAACTCAATTATTTGTCTTCTTCTCCTGTGGTTCTCTCAATCTTTAAGGTTCTGTGAATTAAGTAAATCGTCAAAGCACTCATGACAAACGCAATATCTGTTCAACTGGATATTGTTTTGTTATTCCACTCAAGAACATCACAAAATGTTAAAATTATGCGTGCTGATCCAGAGGAAGATACAAGTGCAAGCGCCGAGTGTTTATGAAAGCAATGCGCATAAGTCCTTGTTTCAGCAGACGACCCTCTAATTCCTACAATTTTATCACCAGGTCTGATTGTTGCCCTTATTTCTATCTGTCCCATTCAATTTTATCGAATTTGATTTTAAAGTAGGAGCAGTAGTGGTAGAGATCATTTAGAGGAGGGGTAAGTGTAAGCTAATATGCAGATTTTCCTTAAATCCTTCGATCAAACGAAGAAGTGGAAGCAGTGATCTACTGCGATCGCCAATGTATAAGCATTGCATTCCAAAATGCGCTAAATTCTTATTAAGGTCGTTCAAATAGGCACATCAAGGTCTGTTAGTTATGCCCTCCTCCAGCAAGTTGTGGTCTGCTATGGATGGGTTTGAGCATCTCATAGATACTGTTACCACTTCACAAAATGCCCGCGTGGGAGCGCCTTCGTTTCAAATTAACTGCTCTCCCTTCAGAATAAGTGCTAATTCCACAAGCAGCGTGCGCCCGAAATCTTTTCCGTAACCTGACGATTCAGTAAAATGTTAGACAGATGTCATTATTTGCTCTCATAAAACTACATCCGACATTTTGAATAAAATGGGCGCATGCATCTGCAGTCCGTCGCTTCCTTGTCTTCAATAGCATCTCAACAATTTCACTTTAGCGATTAAATGTCATCAAAACCCACCAAGTGTTGATTGTAAAACAGAACTTTAATAGGAATGGATTTTACCGCCGTGGTTTTGAATGATGGGCGAGGGTTTTTTCTGGCAGCAGACGGTGGAACAAAAATTTTGGCTGCGTCCATCCTCTTCAATCCATAGCATATTAGGAGTCATTTAATGAGATAGTTTACCCGAGCAGCATCTACAACGACATTTACTGCCCTCTTGTGTCGCTCCGCTAGCCGTAAAAATATTTTACGATCAAATAGCTTTTGCTAAATCTTCTTATTACTAAGCAATTTTACTAGCATTTAAAAGACCACCATGCTCCAACACCCACTTTTATTACTTTGAGTAGAAGGTCGTGGTAGAAAGACAATGGGAAATGACGACCAAATGTGGTCGTCAATAAGTCATAGCTGAATGGTTTGGTGGATGTGTGGTTGAGATTTCCATGGACTGCATTCTCAGCGTGCGCCCTTTTGCTGACTCATCGCCGCCGGTCGACCGATGGATCGATAAGTGCATACACTGTCCCCGCTGCACTTGGGTTACCCCGTCAAGCAGGCGATCGATCGACAAGACCCATTAACCAGGGCAAAATCTCATGCATGGATGAAGAGTGGGATAATTGAAGTCACGAATGATGAAATACCATATTCGATTTAACTGTGTGTGAGGCAACCTGACTCATAGTTCTTTTTAAACTTCCTTCCACCTTGCTGTACATTTCCTCCCCATTCTGTCAGAATTTGGAAACAACAAAAACGCAAATTGGCGAGAAGTGCCGGCAATGCTACCTCTTGAAGTCCGCAACGCCTTCAAGATGTCGATTAGTTCATCGGTAGTGCAATCGTCGCGTATTGTTTATTCTAAATTTTCCAAGTCATGTTCCCCGACAAATTTAAAGCCTGCTCTAAGATACATTTTTGAGCCATCGTTGGGCTGCACACACATGCGATTGTATCTCAAGGATGCATTGAACATACCTCTTTTAAGTAAACCTTTTTAAAAACAGTAAACTCCAACAATTTTAATAATATTTCTAATTTGCCATCAAGGGGCTCTATTGGCTGACCGTAGTGCTGGTCCTTTTATGATTTTCGAGGTATTAGACATGGCGAGACTGGTAAATACAATGGCGTAATGTTTATGCCTATTTAAGCAGGAAGAGTGGGTGCGAATGCTGTTAGTGAGGAGCTAAAAGTTGTCTAAAATGGAAAAAGAACTTAAAAATTTAGATGTTGCACTGCTTATAATGAATGCAAATAGATGAGCATACATTTCAAAGCCCTAAATTAAACATTTAAGAACTTTGGTGACCACCCCACTCAAACATACCAGGATATTTTTAAGTGACACTGCAACTGCTGGTTTCGGTTACGGTCACTTGAGTGGCTCTATAGCCATTGTCAGATGAGGAGGTCTCTAGGTCATGCCGGCGGCTCAGATACCTTTCTGATTGGCGAAGATATGTAGTACTTATATTCTTTAAATGTGCTTTGTAGGCCAGAGGCGGGAAAACAATTTGAACCACGTGACGCAGCAGCGTGGAGACTCGCTGGAGCGTGACACTTCCTCGGTCTAAACCCCCACATCTCGCCTAGCTGTGTGATTATCACCCTATATATTAAAGGTGTCGAAACATGCGCAGACTTCTACTAACACGAATGACCAGAAGAGAGAGGAGGAACCCTCCACACTAGTGACAGCGTTAGCGGACCTTCCTTATTTCAAGGAAGCAATGAATTTTGGAGATTGGATGAAAACCGTTAGGTTTGACATCCACTTGTACCCCCAGCGGCAGAGGATTCCGCTAATCCTGCACGCTCTCCCGCAAGAGCTGTTCTCCGCAGCGGTTGATGCCGGAGTCTCACCCGACTCCGATCTAGACGAATGCTGCGAGATTCTGGCTCAGCTCGTTGTTGACCAACGAGAGGAGTCGCTCGATAGAGAGTTCTTCCTCCGCGAGCAAAAATCGGGCGAAAACGACGAGAACTACGCGGGAGTACTGCAAATCCTCGCTGAACGGGCTTTCAGAGGCTGCCCACCTAATAAGGTGGAAAGATGGGTGGCTGTCCAATTCAAAGCCGGCGACCTCAGCCAGCTGGTTGATGCAGCCACTGGGAAACGTCAGGAACTTCTCCTGACTTCGTCGCTCCACACGTCCTACAGACGACCGAGTCCCACACGTCCGCGGCGGACCCCTCCGCTCCGTATCGCAAAAGCATGTGAGCAGCACTATTCCCTATCCTGCTTATCATCCTATGGTTCTCGTCCGTTCATGCGAGTATCCGGCAAGCCAGAGGGACGCCCCTGCAGTTTCCTTCTTGACTCAGGCGCAGCCAAATCATTAGTGAACCCTCAAGCGTTCCCAGATCTCCACAATAAGTTTCGCAAAACCTCTCTCAGCAGAGGGGAGAAAGATGAAAGTTAAAGGAGAGACGTTACTAAAAGTACCACTGGGGACAGAAACGTGGCAAGTCCCATTTATTATGTGTCCCGAGTTAGTTTGGGACGCTATACTGGGAGTGGACTTCCTTCGTAACACCAAGGCGGTCCTGAATTTTGCAGAAGAGACATGCGTGACCCCGCGGCATAAGAAAACTACCCCAGTCAGAACTCCGCCCAAAAAAGACGCAGACGAAATCTGTGGCGCCCTCTTCGAGGCTGCGGGCATCCCGATCAACAACGTGGATGAGCTTTGCTCCCAGCTAACGCACATCACCGATGGTGAGAGAAAGGAGCTACGCTCATTGCTTAGCAAGTATCCGAGCATGTTCTCATAGCAAGGAACAAAACTCGGCCAAACAAGTATGGTCAAACACACGATCGACACTGGAGAGGCCAGGCCCATTCGGCAACCACCCAGACGTGTACCTTCGCCCCTCCATGACGAAGTGAACCCTCTGGTGGAAGAGACGATCAAGGACGAAGTTATCAAACCATCCAAGTCACCATGGGCTTCTCCAATCGCACTAGTAAAGAAAAGTGACGGTAGCCTACGGCTGTGCATCGATTACAGGAAGTTAAACGCCCTAACCAAGAAGAACGCCTTTCCCTTACCTCATATCAACGACTCCTTGGATGCTCTGCATGGACCAAAGTGGTTCTCCATACTAGACTTAAAATCCGGATACTGGCAAGTAGAAGTGGCAGAAAAAGATAGCGAGAAGACGGCTTTCATAGTACCCAACGGACTTTATGAATTCCAGACCATGCCGTTTGGACTCTGCAACGCCGCAGCCAATTTCCAGCGCCTGATGCAGACTGCACTGATTGGGCTCTTCCCGAAACATTGCATAATCTACCTTGATGACGTTCTCGTTTTCGGTAGAGACATTCGCGAGCATAAAGCCAGTCTCAAACTAGTCCTAGACCGTCTGGAAGATGCAGGTCTGACCTTGAATCCAAGGAAATGTCATTTTCCCCGCCGTTCAGTCAACTTTCTGGGGCACACAGTCTCGTCAGACGGGATGGCAGTCACTGAAGATCGCACAAAACAAGCGAGAACCTGACCAACACCAATTAATCGGACGGAACTTCGCAGTTTCCTCGGTTTGGCAAACTACTATAGGCGCTTCGTTAAAGGCTTTGCCAAGATTGCTAGTCCCCTACACAAGCTAATCGTAGAAGAAGGCAAACCACCCGATGGTTTAACCAAAGCGAATCAATAGGGGTAGCGCAGGGGACGGCGCTCAAAAGACGGGGGGTCTATGTATTACTTAATTCTTTAAATGCGCTTTGTAGGCCAGAGGCGGAAAGTCAGTTTGAACCACGTAACGGAGCAGCGTGGAGACTCGCTGGAGCGTGACACATCCTCGGCCTGAACCCCATATCTCGCCTAGCTGTATTTATCATCCTATATACATTAAAGATGTCTAAACGTACACAGAATTCTACTATCAAGGGGAACCAGGAGGGAGAGGGGAACCCCCTACACGCAGACTTCTACTAACACGAGTGACCAGAAGAGAGAGGAGGAACCCTCCACAGTATGTTTAAAATAACACGAGCATTACACAAGAATATCACATTGTTTAATGTGGCAGTTAAAAAACCAAAAACAAAACGATTTGACCAAATAAAAAATTTACAAAAAACAAAAATTACAGAGAAAGCCTTATCTGTGTTATCAGTAATAAGTGAAACAACGAAGCATCATTATGAAGTCGCGTTCGATTAATTTTTAAAGTTGTACTTCTTATGTGCATATATTTATTACATAGAATAAATTATAACTCAATTACTGTGAATCTTAATGTAAATACTAATTCTTGTGAAATGTATTTTGCTTTTACCATACCCAATATCTATTTCATGCCTTTGGCGGCATGTGCAAAATGCTGGGCTTTGGCGCGGCCGTTGCCGTGCGTGGTTTGCTATTTGCGCTGGTAAGTTTAGGTATGTGGATATTTGTTGTGAAAATTCTCGGCTTATGTAACTTATATATACTCATAGCTAAACCTTTATGCCAGCATGAAAGCGCGGCTAGCGATTTTTGAGGTTTGCTGAATTCATTGTCTGTGTAATGCTTGTCGTGATTTACTCGAATTCCATTGACTTGCTTAATTAAATTCTGGTGTAGACTACACCTATTTACTCCAAGGACTTTACACAGAGGGATAGGGTCTGCTGTTTCTATGGTTTTATGTCTTTAAATTGTAGCGGAAGGTGGGGTTCTGCCTTTTTATCATCCGTTATCAGCTTTTCATTTTTGAGCAAGAATTTGCATACTGAAGCGATGGGTGTATCACTTGAGGGCAGTCGAACTGTTTCAGACGAGTTAGCATAACGTTTGAGGTTCCATGATAGTTATTTGATGAAACCAAACGATTGAGTTAAGGAGCCGGTGCGCGGATAATGCAGCAACCGCATTATGTAAAGCGTTGCCTCGAACTTCGACCTCTAGCACATTGCTGAGCTTAGAACTGTGAATTTTAGTTGTCCCAGCGGTTAAACGTGAGGATCAGCTTATCAGCTAGAGCTTTTGCGGCACTTCCTTTTCCTCACCCTAGTCCATATAGAATTTGATGACTTAAACAGCGAGTGAAAATGAAGGATCGTGTGTTGACTTTGGTGAATGGACGAATAATTTCTACTCTTATGAAGGTGGCAAGCCGGTTCGGGTGTAGCTCAACCATTTTTTACCAGGTGAGGCAGTAATACCAAAGATCGTCTCAGTGTAGGTGTAGGAGTAGATGGGAAACAATTTGGATTCGAAAGTGCCAAAATCATAAGTCGATACTTTACTTCCGGTCCATGGTCTCACTTAATCGCGTTTACGCAGGATTTTGATTTTCCTTAGGTAAATCTTATCGAAATGCCGTAACAACAGTAGCTATGTTGGTTGTAACTCGGAAGGATTTCCGCGTATGGGCATAGTTTCCCCGCTCCTACGAAAGATTGGTGCTTTCAATCTCTCAATTGCGAAAAATATGGTAAATGTCTCCTCTGTGGTGTGCAGCCATTTCTGCGCTGAAAGAGCTCGTATCCTTTCATCGTAAGGCTTGTTGGTCAGTATGAAAACGTGATTCATTAAGCTTTCCTTCTATGGGACAGAGAACCGCAGTACCATGGCCACGAGCATGTTGCGATGGCGAACGCTTAAAGGATTGCGACTCCGGGGAAATTTCGGGTGGGAGCTGCAGTAGTTGCTCAACCTTCAATTACTGACGTCACATATATTTGGCCTGCTGGTTATTTCAAATGGGCCCAATACCCACTCTAGAACGTCTTCCCTATTGGCTCATTATAAATGGCTGATTTGAAGTACTATAAACTTATCGGTTGGAGTTAGGGCAGTGAAATATGCAAAGGATCTTCCTTGGTAGATTACTAAACTTATATAGGCAATTTTTAGTGGGTGAGTAAAGTCATATCCTGAGAGTTAATTTCTTTTCTGTAGCGTACTATATGATTCCGCCGTTCGGACGGACGTCCATTTTTTGCCTTATTGGTTTATTCCTTCTTTAATGTAACGCTATTCTAACGGTATCTGCTGTGATTTATCTCGTTTTCCTCTCTGAATTTTTGTTACATTCTAATAGCCTCGCCATTGTTATCTAATTTCGCTGATTTGTTTCCTAGTATTCCACTTATTTTGGTAATGGAATCGGAAAACGAATATCAATGAAGTACTGATTGCCATCAGAATTGACTTGGTGGGTTGAATTGGTGTCCCTCCATAGCAGCAGATTTTCTGTGTTGCTCGGCCTATGTCATTGCACCAAGTCGGAGATGGCTGCAAGGATTATCAATTACACGTCAGAAAGCATTGCGTTCGTGCGTTGTGGGGGGAGGAGATGCCTCTTGGTCACCTCGAGTACTCAATGTGGGACAAAATCTATCTATATGAATTTACGAGAAAAAAGAATTGGTGGTGGACACACTTATGTAAGCGATCAGAAGCGATCTTGACGTCCATTTGGCCACAGGTTTCACTACGGGGAATAAAGTAAAAACCTTGCACCTACTTAGCATACAGTGAGGGAGTGAAGTACGAATGTTGAGCCAGTCTTTCCCCCGCTATCAGCATAATGCACGTGCAGTTGTATTTGCTTAGAAATGTCGATTTAATTTTGCTTTAACATGCCGTTAGTTTTGGTTGGTTTCCATTTATTTTCCTTGGTTTGGAGCACATAGCTACCCTCTGGTGCCTTATTGTGAGTTTATTCATCTTTTATGCTGTCACTTTCATTCACCAACTCGATACCCTATTGACAAGTAATCTCCGCTTCACCATTATCCCTACTTTCCTTAGAGATGAGGAGTGCGATTAGGCAAACGTAGTGGCCGAAACCTGCTCATTGAACCAGCGCGTCCATACCTCCTTGAGCGTCTTGCTACTGCATTGCCATTAGAACCGTCAAGCCGGGATCGCCAACGATCTTTTCACGTCTCTATCTCCTTATGCCATACTCAGCGCTCGCGCAGGTACGTCTGATATAAAGGCGAACACCCGCCGCGTCTTCTTTTTTTACTTAATCTTTTCCATTGTGCCCCACTTTTATCAAGATTGTCATTCCGCCAATAACTCCCGCCCACCAACTCTGCTTTGTTTTAGGTGGCGTGGATCCATGACTACGTAGATAAGGGGCGGTTTGATGCTGCCACCGATTCGTTGTTGACCCCTAATGCTCCTGAAATCGAGGCAGCAATGCTGATGGTTCCGTTGTCACCTCTGTTTCCTCAGTGCCTTTCGGTACGGCTTTGAATTGAATAACATGGTTCGTTAGTGTGTTGTCGATAGTCCATGCATCTGGAATGAAAGATAGAGTGACCTCTGAGATAGTGAGACCTGGAGCACAAGTGGCTCAATCAATCGTTGTTGTCTTGCACAAAGAAAAGGAAGGATTCCTAGACGCCTGTGTTGTCCAAGCTGCAAGTCTTCTCTTTCCCATTACATACGTTGATCGACTTTAACTAGACCTTTATTTTGCTATTGACTAGTTATTGGAATTCAGCTTAAATACTTACCTTTTTTATTTCTTAAGCTAATCAAAAGGCTCCCATTTTTCGACTCCCACTTATTTGTGGGATTCAATTTTCCATCGCTACTGATGTGTTTTCCGAAATTCATCGTGGTTCCTAGAAAACCGGGTCCTGCATAAGTTACTCTTACCTGCCAAGATTTCAAAATATCGGAAAGGCTACCTGATCGCTGAAAACGGGCGATTGTATTCTGCAGCAGGCTTGCGCGACTCATTATATGGGCCCCGTAGTCCTTGACAGAACATTTTGAGTTGCGTTGGTTCCGGTCTTGCATCGCAATCACTTTGCAGTCTGGTACCAGAAATTCCAGGCCGCCATTCTGTCCACGGCACGCAAACTATCCTTCGTCGTTGTCAAATATCAAATGGGTTTAAATAGTTAAGTTCAACAATATTTACCAGGTTAATCCTTGAACTTCTGCTCCTACCAATTCACGGGAAGCTCGATGATGCATGAGATGGTCTAAAAAGTTTGTGCAGTTTCCAGAGAAATTCGTTGCACTTACTTGCTAGGAATTGGGAAAACATGAGCTACTAATGGCATGGTAATCAGGTGTTCTCGCTCTGATTTTCCATACCCACTAACTGAGACTGAATGGAGTTTAACTTGGTTCTAAAACTGGAGCAAAGCTAGGATTTTCGCCAAGTATTCGCATCGTATTCGGCAACGTAGGATTTGAAGTTCATAAATATTTTGTTTCTACACCTTTTTGTACACGTGTAGGGTGGCTTCTTGAATGTCTGTCCGACTGGGTGAATAGTTTGTATTGAAGATTAGTATATATTGCCACAAATGCTATGCAAATAAATACTTCAGGTATTTATCACTGAATTAACCACACACTTTTCACCTCTTAGGTCTGAGGCACTCACTATTTCCTCTCTAACAGACTACGGTCTGTATGTATCAGTGCGTGCACGCTGGACCGTAGGCGCAGGTGTCCACGGCGAATCGGTGATGGCTATTATCTGTCTGCTCGGTAAGATTCAATGCAGCTGGAAGGTGTTTGGAGGAGCTTTTTGAAAACTGTAAGCGTTAATGGGTCATTGCTGAATTACCTGCCAATTGGAAATGATACATGGCGTAATGAGCATTGTGCTCTCCTTCTTATCATCCTTATTTAATATTTTTTGTTCAAGCTCTTTGTGGTTAGCACCAGGTATTTTTGTCGACAATTGGCTGAGATATGCAAAAGCATGGTCGGCTCGGAGACTGCATCGGTAAAGGCGGAGCGTCGACTGATTACTGTGCTTTTAGTTTTGCCTTCAACGGCAAAAGCGTGAAGGCTCGTATTGTGGATCGAAATGATGTAGTGATTATAGCAGGTTATAAAATGGCGATATTGCCTTCCTACCCTCCTACCCATTTACTTTTTTTTCTATTTGGTTAACGATTGATAATAGGCGTGGGCTTATCAATCGCTAAGCATTTCGTCAATGTTCAACGACCTTTAGGTGAAGGCGCCTTACCACCAATGCAAGGGAGACTGCGAGCATCTGGAGGTTTTGCAGGCAGGCGTTTCTGCCCCTCTCTATAAGGTAAGTTTGCCTACGCCTGTCAGATGTTGCTGCATCAAACAACCTTGTTAAGGCTTTGCATTTGAAGCCAATTTCTTGGAGCTGTTTCAAATCGGGGTAATATTTATGCTTTGTCATCTCATTCCAAGCAATGAAATGCGCCTTTCCTCTAGCAGTAAGTGAGTCATTTTGGTTAATAGCGGGCTGTTTTCTTGGGAATACTTTTTGCTTAGAGTTCAGCGATGCTTGTAAAGATGAGGCACAGTTGGTTGAGAACCACCTCAGTTTGTAAGAGTGAACGCTGAAAATATCTGTGCCTTAATCGGTTTTCATGGGTGGATAAGTGTGCAAGTTGTCGCGTTGTCGTAGAATGTGCCGTTTGTAAGGGATCCATCCAAAAGCCAAATCTACTTACCAGTTCATCTACCCCGATTCATCTCTCCAATACGAACGTACTTTTGGCCACCAACTGGGGTTATGTTTTGTTTTACTGCGTGGAGGAAGATGTATCTGAAGTCATCTCAAGTTTCTCAAAATAGTGTATGAGGAAAACATCTAATCGGTTAAAATGAAATCCAAAGCTTAATTATTTAAACAGCTTTGTCATCTATATGTTGGTCCTTTAGTTTATTCATCCTCAATCCAGTCTTATGTCTAGCTATTTGCCAATTCACTTTTGCAAGGCTTCTACATTATTTGGAGACATTTGAAGGCAAAACAGAGGTCAAGCAGCTGGCAGATTAGAAGCATATATGAGCTTTTTAGCTTTAAATGCATGTTACTAAACAAGTTTCTTTCGCACGCCTTAGCGACCGACACCACTGACAGCAGTGCAGTCAGATCCATTGCTGGAGGATCACAAAGGGAGAGTAGCGGAGTTCGAAGCATGTGCGGAACTTGTGCCATCCATCGCAGCACCGCAGGCTGCGTACGTGTGGGTGTCGAAGAACTTGGAGGCAGCCTAACGCAAACATGCTCCCTCGGTGGTCACGGAAGTAGGATTAGAGGAAATGGAACGGAGCCTTAACCGAACCCAGGCCATCGCTACAGTATTGGAGACGAGGGCGGCTGAGTTCCTGATAATAACTACTGTCTTCTGCTCCCTATTTTTGGAGGCTTTTGTTGCTCTTCTAAATACCGATTCATCATGTTCAATTCTCAGCCACTTAATATCATTTCATCCCTTTTCCACATATCCACCCATTATATCCCCATACTTCTATTTCCTTTCATTTAGTATTTTGTATGCATGTATTGCGTACAGTTTCGTTTGTCAGCTCAACAATTTGCATCATCTGCTGGATGCTTTTGATTTTGATTAATCTTTTTTCCGATCAAATGATTAGGTGGGGTTTGTTTTACATTTTTCGTACAATTCTCTTGGTCTAGACGTGTGTATTGAGATTGTCTTAAGGTTTCCCTTAATAGAAACTACGGTCTACGTGCAGAACTGTTGGCACGTTGAGGCTGGGAGGGGTTGATACGTTCTAGGTATGCGCAACTTCTACTGACTCAGTCGTATCTGACCCACTTGCCTAGTCCCTTGGAGCTGCAAATGAGTTTGTCCCCCTCCACCGTACCTTCGTTTTGTGGATCGTCGATGCGTGAAATAGATGTGCTTTCTGCCCGAAGACTGTCTTTTTTTCGACCTCTTAGGGTGTTGACACGGCTGAAGTTGCCACGTTGCTCTTACTAGGAAACTCATGTCCTTTAAATGTGCTTTGTAGGCCAGAGGCCGGAAAAAATTTTGATTCGATTGTGGACTAACGTGGTCACTCCCTAGGGCCTGAGTCACTTTTGTCTTTGATGTTTCGACCAAGTTGTTCTGCATCTTATTTCAGCTTGTAACAAAGGAGTCCAGAAGCAGCCAACCTTTTCATAGTAAGAGTAGAGTTGGCAGACCTCTTTTACTTCAAAAAAGGCATGAACTTTGGAGACTGGGGGAAAACCGTTAAGTTAAACATTCAATTGTGTCCACAGTGGCAGAGAGTTGAGCTGATCCTCCATGATCTTCCACAAGAGCTATTATCAGTAGCGATTGAAGCAGGAATCTCTCCTGACTCCGGCATTGACCAGTGCCGCAAGACGTTGGCTCAACTTGTCATTGACTAGCGAGAGCAGCCGTTGACTAAAGAATTTTTCCATCGCGGTCAAATGCCAGGCAACGATGGTGTTGCGTATGCTAGGACCCTGCAACTCCTAGCAGAACGGACTTTTAGGGATTGTACACTAGAGAGTGACTAACTGATTGGCCGTCCAGCTCGAGCGGAAATCCGAATGTGATGTAACATTAGGAAAACGCTGAATAATATGAGCTATGCCTGCAGTAGAGTTTGGGCGATCCATGTCTAGATTTGAAGAAGTTATGATATTTGAAGAGAATGGATAAGAAACGTTGCTGTTACATCCTTTTGAAGAAACAAAATTAAGTGAAATGCAAATAAACTAAAAAAAATTTACTATGCCTGCACGCATACATATAACTGGTGATTTTCTTGTATTCTAATTTCAAAAAACACAATCATTTGGCCATACGTCGTAAGTGGAATGTGCCGCGTATTGTTTAAAATAAAAAAGTAGGTACATATAATGTTTGTGAATTCTGATACATAGGTCTAATGTAAACGCATACGTTTTTAAGCAAAGCTTGCCTTTAAGTTAATCAATTTGCTTAGCGTTTCCAAGGTCATTAGCGGTAACTGCTTTTCATATCGTCGGTGAATAAGTTTCCTTGCGACGCCATTACATCATGATTTTGGCGAAATGGCTCATATTTATCGGAAACATATCCTAATTACTAGGAAACGCTTAGTGAAAACGGCATTGTTGGTCTCCAAATCCACAAGAATGTGTCACCTCTGGCTGGTGCATAACTTACCGTGAATGGGCTCTTTAGCGATGGATTTGGAATCAGAAACTTGCCTATAGCATTACTTGGCACATAACTCAGGTAAAAATAGGCTGCATTTCATGGTTTATTGTCAAGCGCAAATTAACAATAGCCAAGCACGAAGCATTTGACTTTGCGCTTTAGAGCCGAAAATTTAGTTAATATTGCGCCGTAAACTTGTTTGTTGCAAGTTTCTGCAACAAAACACCCATTAAATACGTCTGAAATACTAGTTAATTGGAAGTATTTGGCAGCTTTGAGAAAACATTTAATTACGGACAAGCTACTCCCTCCGCTTCAGCACCATAGAATAGATCTGAACAAATTTAAATTTTTGACTTGTGGTTTAGATCATTGCATGCATAGGACGCCACGTATGTAAAACAATAGCAAATCAGCTCAAGCACTATGCACTACATGGTTTTCCCGTTTTGGTTTATAAATGACTCTAATAAGATCCCGGCTGTTGGCTTTTTAGGGTGCCAAGAAGGCGAGTTTCCTCTTAAACTACAGCACCATGTCTTGTTACTGTGCAAAGAGTGTGTTATGATGAAAAAGCGGTGAGTGCGTGTCAAACAAACTACGTCATATCTTTTGCTGGAATCTAGAAATAATTAAGATTATGTATCAAATGTTAGGTTTCTTCCGCACCCGTGAAGTACAGTGTAGTGTGAATGCGTTCGATGCGTAAACCGAGATAACAGAAGCGCATAGCTGTGATCCACTTTTCAGCTCTTCGACTGTTTATCTTAATTTCACGCTCAGCTGTTTTATAAATTCTTGGCAACTGAGATTTTCCATGTTAAAAGAAAAAAACTTAGACATAATTGATAATTAAGAACCTGTTTTGGAAAAGAAAGCTGAAATAGCACAAGTATATATAGAGCTGCACCGTATTTTGCTCGTCTGGATTTCGGTTTGGTCAAAACTTACAAATGGCTGTTTGATTCATTTAGCAATGTCTTACCTTAGCTTTCGTAATAAATTTACATAAATTAGGGTTTGCCACTAATAAAAGTGCTAAGTTTGGTACAGGAGGTTGATAATGGGACCTGACGGGACTGAGAGAGTGGTGGAAGCGATGCCAATGGTTGTGATGATGACAGAGGAGAAAAAATTCTGATCTCTCCACTTAGCTATTGATTCATCTGCAATAATAATTTGGTTCAGAAGTTAGCAATACATTGGAGACTGACGCATCACAAGTTAAGGACCTATAATTATTGCGGACTTTAATTACACTCGTGTCGCGATCAACGTGTGTAATTAACTCATTCAAACAAATGATTGAAGTTTGGAATCCAAATTGCAAGGCCGCTTTTAATAGTTCTGCAAACGCAGATGCTTTTGTTGCTTTTGTTCTGCACTTACATAATCTTGCTTTTTACCTTTGTATTCACCTAACATGCGCTATGTAGCGTGTTTTCAAAAGAAAATTTTTTGGATCAAAGTGAACAATTCGTCCAAAATGTTGTAGATCACGAAATGAACTTTAGGTGCCATTGAAATGCTGCTTGTAAAGTAGTAATGGGATGAGAAAAATTCGTCAAATTCTTATAAGCCAAACAATGGACGAATTCTCGGGGCAGCTTTATCCAGGATAAGTGCAAACCACCAAAAGCCTATGAATAATCTTTACAGTGGCATGAACTGCCATTCATCTATCATTTATGCATTTGTGCTTTCATTTTCTATTCTCCATTTGCCTAACTTACAAAGTTAACCACCAAGATGTAGGTTATTCTTTGAAGACAAAACTTCCATAGATACCAGATTGCTGTCAGACACCAATCGTTCTTTGTCATAACCAGCTCATGCTACTACTACGGGTAACTTATACAAGGCCACAGCTGCTGTTCAGTATTCCTTGGGATTTGACTGACCCACATTTCTGGTGTATCCATCAATTACATGCTTAGGCTTTTGGAATTTAATCACCCGAAATTTAGAACATTGTATAGCATAGTTAAAATAACATAATAATAGTAGCGATTCTGCCTAATCTTCGCATGCATTTTCAGCCGTCAATGAGGGTCTCTTCCACTTTGTCGAAGGGTTCGCAGATTAAAAAGTAGTACATTTTTTGTGGCGGATTTGTTGGGGCAGGATAATTTCCCCTTGATATACAATATTTGCTGGTGTAAGCATCGCAAAGGGCATTAGTCTTGGAAAAGTTGCTCCTGAACTAGTCGTAGTTGCAATTGCACATGCACCTGTCAGCCTGTTGACAGAAAAATGTTGAGAGTTGGGAAGTTAAGTAGAGAAGTTGCAGAAGCAGAAGGATTTGTGCACTGAATGAAAAGCTTAAATGCGTTAGGCTTGAGCGGTAAAAGCGGATGCGTGTGACTGAGAATACAGGAAAGGAAAGTAGATGAATGTGGGTTTAACTGTGCATTTGTTAAGAAGAAGGGATGAATTAATGGGGCGGAAAATTTCTGTTTCCTCAAACTGTTGTCTTTTCTTCTTATTAATGCCATTAGGCAAAAAATTTGCTCTCTTCACTCCTGCCTTTACTTTCTCTCACTTCCCATCCATCACCCATCTGTGTTACCATCTTCACCCTATTTCTCATTTTAGCCCAATCAACCATGCTACTTCCTCTCCACCAGAGAGGCACAATCAAGCCATTGTTTCTCCTGGTACAAGGAAACTATTGGCTTAGAACATATCTTTGCTAGCTCCACAGTAATTACTAGGAGTGGCTCGCCAATTTTTAGTTCTGACCTTTCTTTGCCCTGATCGTTCCCAAAAGCCCAAAAGTCATTTGCCCAAAAGGAAACATGGGGAGCACAACGGCGCGGAAAAGCGGTCTCGACATGGCAGCGCATTTAGTTCAAAACATTAGTATCGGTGGCTCTTCTTATTCTCTCTCTTGCCTCCTTTACGTTTGACGTAATGCGAGAAATTCAACTAAAAGAAAAGACATACGCAAATGATGTCCACATCTACATAACCAACTACGAGAGATGCTGTCTGAAGCCCACAACAGACGGCGCTTAGAGGTACCAGGCGGCATACGCTGCTGATCGATTTACACGTGTCAGGCTCGAACTGCTCCATCAAAGGACAAACCGCTAAACATGTTGTTTTACATGATGCGTCATGCTTTATTTTTCGTATTGCTTCGCCACACTGTCGTTCCTACTATTCAGTTGTTTGTCAGTGCCCTCCTTCCGATTGGTTTATCCTCACTTTTAATCTTCTTTTCATCCGCCTCACCCGACTCTCCCAACATCCCACTACGAAGATCCACAGACATCAGAGGGCCAAAATGGATCGATATAGTGGAAATTAGGGGTACGTTGTGTTGACGGCTCCTCATCCTTTCCTCCTACTGTAAGCCATTTGAAAAAAATTTCTTCCATCGTGTCAAGTTTGCCATATTTTGCGCAGTTATATAGCTAGATATGCAAATATGTGGATCAATTTAGGAAAAAATGAGAAAAAGAAGGAAAGAAATAAAGGATACTGACCCGAGCACCGTGCAGAGTCACCCTACGGTGCCCATTTTTTATCCTCTTTTCTGCCTTTTAATCCTCTTTCCTTTTTTATCTACGAGTTCTCACCTCTTGACCTCCATCTCAATTATTCTTCTGTCTTTTCCAGCTGAACATTCATGTTTCTTTGCTCCCATGGAAGAAATTTCATGCAAGGCAATAGTTCGTCCAAGTATAGAATCAAAAATACTAATCGGAAACGAACCTTTGATACTTCAACAGCAAACTTTTCAAGAGAGTCACGAAATTTTTTAGCTGATTCCTGCCCTGTCTTAAGCTCTCTCTGCCACTCACTTTTCATGTCTCAAATATGGATTTAAAACCACTAGATGAGCAGCAGCACCATGAGACCTTCAGAAACATGGTAGCACGGTACGCAAGACTAGACTTGACTAGATCTGACTAGACTGAACTAAATTAAGAACAGACTGGTTTAGTCACCTAGGTCAGATTATGACAGGCTTGGATAAAATAGGAAAGAAGAAGATGGACAAGACTATTCGAGCTGTCCTCCATGCCGCATCCTTAGAGGCCCACCCAATAGAGTTGACGCAACTCTGTATCATGCAAACTGAGGTCTAATTTTTCTTTCTCGCGGATATGAGGATCAAGGTGCACACCAAAGAAGTTGGTTCAATGACTTTTTAAAAATGGGTGGAGAACAGTTCTCCTGTCCCACGCCACATATCAGCACATCTTTGGTGAGTGTCTCCTTCGTTTTCCATCACGCTTAATAGGCTTCCAATCATTGCATATAACATTTTTTCTCGCGGTGTGCTCCCCATGTGTTTAACTCAACCGATAGAGGGGAGTGAGTACGCTCTGCATTACATTTCCTTACCTTTATTTATCATCTTTGTTGGCACGAGAAAATGCCGCTCCTCTGTCTCTCTTACGCTTCTCTCACATTCCTCTCCTTCGAATTCATCAACAATTCTTCCCTGCCTGCTATTTCTACTCCATCATCTGTTAGCGCTCTCCTTGTAAGCCTCTTTTCACCTCTACACCAGTCTCACCCGTGATTATGGCATAACTAAATGATGCGATGATTTATAATCCAGTCCACGCTAGCCTCAATTTTGTCTCCTACTCCTCTTCCACTTACCTCTTCGGGGAGCGAAGATGAGCACATTGCTCCCACTTCCCACTTCGTGTTTTGTAGACCAACAAAAATTCTACCTGCTTACCTCACTGCCTAATCTTCCTATTCTTCTTGCATTGAATGCCTTTACCTGACGCTCCATAACGCACGCCCATTTCTATTATGCATCCACGCCTGTCTGTCTGTTTACGTAAGTTCGTGTGCATGCCATTGTTCCCTTTTATTTCCGTCCTTTCGGAGAGTCGCCTTAGTTGGTGCCACACATCATCAGGTAGGAAAATGCGAGTGTGCTTGTATGCATGTGGGTGCGAAAGCACATTCATCTCATCTTCTCCTCCAAACCTGTTCTTTGAGCTGACCAAATCAACAGTTCTGTTCTAAGCAAAGTAGGACCTCCTTTGGTCGTCCGTCAGGTGGCTAGTTGGATGCCCATTTGATCTCAATTCCATTGCTTACTTCATTACCTCTTATCGCAGTTCCCTTCATGCGGCCTCTCAGCTCCTTGTGGTATTTCAAACTGAAGAGGACTTGACCATTGAAACTGGCAAAAATCTTGCATCATATAAAGACAACTTGTTTTCTGAGAGATGCAATATGGGTAAGCACACAGAACGCAGTAGGAGACAAAGGATGCACTAACTGACGTTGCGTTGATATGGGGCATGAGAAAGGAGGCGTAGACAAGAGGAATCCTCTCCACCCACTTCAAAGACGTCATCAGACCCACACCTTATGTCTCCCTTGATTCCTAATATCTGCAAGAAGGAAAGAGAAGGCCCCAATTTACATGGCATAAAGTTGTGTAGAGCTGGCTAGTCGGAGACTAAGACTGACTCCAATGGAAATGTAAAAGGCGCCTATGGGGATGGGTCATGCACAATAGGTAAGAAATCGGTAACACATTACTAAAGGTTGCTATTGAGATCGCTAATGTGCATTCTTAATCCTATACTTAAAAATTGCTGTTTTCATTACGAAATGAAATGGTAATCTATGCGTTTCTTTGATGGAAGCTAGATAACATGAATGGTCAGCCGAATGAGACAGAGGAATGATTAAGATAGAGGTGAAGGGATGGGGAGCCGCTGGATTAAAGGGAGTTGGGACATGGATGAACAAAAGAGGATTGCAAATGAGCACTGTAGGATGACTTCGTACAGTGCTGTGGTGCAGCGTTCCTTATTTCTTCCCTTCTTCCCATCACATTTTCCCAAACTTATTCAGCTGTCCGCTCATTTAGATATGTGATTACTCTTCAAGGAAATTGCCCTAATGGAAGAAATTTGAGTTTGTTTTGAATGGCTCACTCAAAGAGGCTAGTCATAGTTCACTTTCTATGTATTTACACTGGATGCCAGCTATAGTAACATTAAATTGGCGCACGAAAATGAATTCTGGCAGGAGAGAGAAGATAGCACATCCAGTTTGGCCATTTTGACGCATCTAGGACGAGGAATTGAGTGATGTGGAGTGACGAGGAGATGGAGGGGTTGCGACAGAAGTCCAAGCGAATAGCTGAATGGCAAACATAACAGCGCGGCGTAGTGAGATTAATAACTGCAGAAGATACGGCACGTAGAACGGTATGCTTGACGGTTCTTTCAGTCCTCAATAACGAGTGAATGAACGAGCTGCTGGGCGGTATGATTATCGCACATGGTTGTGTGATTTAGCTATCATAGCAGTTGTCAGCATGGTGTAGACCGGCTGAGTGCTTGACTGCCGCACTCGCTGAGTCGCTTAGCCTGCAAACGTGAATGAGATAACGGTCCCTTGAGAGCTAACTCAAGCATGATTGTTGATTAGCTGATGTATCAGAAACCGGTTAAGTGAAGTTTGTACGTCTAACCGTCCTGAGTGTGCGGGGTGTGGAGTTGAGTGGAGTAGTCATGGCACCCTGAACTGCAACTAACCTTTTGGTGAAGGACAGTGCTTTGTTCCATGTCCTGCACGCGATTACACGTCATGTCAGATGACTTGTAGCAGGTTACATTTTCATAGCACAAGGATCTCGCGCATCATGCCGCGTAGATTTGAGTGCAGACGATAGTCTATTCAACAGTCTACCATTATGCGAATTCACAGAAATCACGTGAGGGTTGAGTAATGTACGCAAGAGTTAGGTGAAGTAGAAAGGGTGTTGGAGGTTACAAGCCTGCACGTGAATATGAGGGCTAGAAATTGAAGAACTAAATGAAGGATGGGAGGAGGAAGAAAGGGAAGAAAATAAAAAGCTTTGAAGCTAATGTTTATTTCTCTGGGCTGCTTTCATCTCAGCAAATTAAGAAGCAAATGCCATGGCGCAGACAGTCGCATCGCTCCCATTAAACATATTCGTATGACGATTTGCAATAATCGCATTTTACAAATGCAACACTTCACGCGCTGTGGTCAGTGGATCATAGGTATGTAACTGCACTAATGAATAAATTGCATAGCCACTTGTCTGCTAAGAAAAGAGGCTTACATTTGTGCCTACTATCCTTCTTCTGTGCTTTCAAATTGGAGTGGGTTAGATAGTTTGCAACCGTCTCCTTAATCTGCTACTTGGAGAAGCTTGATAGTGTGATTTTGGTTAAAACGACTTGAGCAAACCCTAGCTTGAAATTGACGGTTAGATGGTCGGGCAGCTAGCTTAAATGGTCTTCTTTTATCCACATGGATTTTAATATTTCCTTTCATAGAGAGGTCTACACCGACGGCTTCACCGCCTAAATATAGAGCGATGTAGCACAGAGTAGGTTGAGTCAATGTAATCTTGTGTAGAGTGCCCCAGGTTATTATGGCCCAGACTCGGCTGATTCATGGTGTCTGATCCAATAGAAGTAGTGGTGAAGTGTTGTTGGTGCAACAATGGATTCTTGTTTCATGGTAGCGATTTTGGTAGTCCAGATCCGTTTCAAACGCTGTTGCAGGTTTGATTGGCAGAGTGGCTCCAAAATGTGCTGACCATCAGCAATAGGAAGCGTATAGAAGGAAGTGATGCAAAGGACACATAAACTGGTCAAAAACTTAGCAGCTTTCCTTAAAAAAACTCATTATGTGACGGCACTGCCTGAATTTGTCGACTACTCCTCTTCTGACATCTCTCACTTACCACCCACCCAAACAGACAATGATGGTGAAGCCCCGCATGATGCTATCCACATCGAAGCTGAATAGAATAGCATTATTTAGTAGAAATCTTTGTGAAATCGTTCATTAGTGATGTTGAATGTAAAATAGAGAAGAGCTGGTCGGTTTCTAGCTGCGGAAACAACAAAGCCTTCTTTGAAGAATAATCCCACAGTCCCAGGTGGGGTTCAGGCTCTGAAAGTGTAACAGAGAGATCACGGAAAAATGGCAATGAAGAGACAGGGAGAGAAGAAGAGACCTTATAGATACTTGCCATGGCTAGGCTAAAAGAAAGATGCTATGGGAAGAATTTGGGCTCAAATCGGGCAAATTAATGTTCCGATTGCATTCCCACTATTACTGATCTTTAAGCACCAAAAGCGCCTTGTTGGTTGTGCAACCGCCATGCTGCCTAGCTAACTACCGCATTAGCCGTACTTCAGTAATTTGTGTAGTTGAGTTGCTGATGCTTCAAATCTCCTATTCTAAATTGCATCGAGCTCAGGTTTCCATGGTCCAATCTGTGCGCTCTTAGGCTCAAGCGAAAGCATCTCTTTGCATCACTTGCACCGCATGCGCTTGCATCCGAACAGGCGACCGTAAAAATGGCTGTTGCAGCATAAATGCGTGACACAGGGTCGTATGAATTGAGGCGGGGCTACAATTAGTTCAAACGCAGGATGGCACAAAATTGGCTTACACAGTTGTGGATACGACTGTGCTAAAGTGCAGTTCGCAGAGAAGATAGCGGATTTTACGCTATGTAGGGTTACGCCTACGAGGCTATAAAAATCAGCGTCGACCAAGTCTTGCAAAGATGTGTTTGAGCCGGAGGAGACATTCTAACCCCATCCAAAGGTATGGTTCTTTAATTGGATGTTGTCATACCTTTAATTTTGCACTCAGTTTACAAAGGGAAAATTGGGTATGGATTTCTTGTAAATGGATCTACTAGGCGGCAGAATGTTTAGCAGTCTGAACTGAGTACAGGAAAACTCTGGTGTCTGGATGACACATCATGTCATCGGATTGATTACAGTGCAGTAGTTCATAAAGGCGACAAATAGGTAGGCGCTGGCTGAGATTGCGTAGAGTTAATCTGAGTCTAATGGCAAAGATGTGATGCTGCTAACGTGTAAATAGACGCATGCATATCCTCTCTGCTGACTTCCCTTTAACCATTTCTTTAGCCAAGGACTAGAATGTGTCACAGAAACGGATAATCAAAGATTCTTTGATAATTTCTTAGCAGCGAATCCCTATCCATCTCCTGAAATCCATAGCATGATTACATAAATTTATGCAAATTTGCAAATCTAAGCCGCTTCATTTACCCTCCATACAGGCGGTGTCATAAAGAAGCTTACGCCGCCATCAATGGTTGCTTATTTGGGTGAGTGACTAAAGAGAGGAAGGAAAGATTGGGCATGAAGTCTTCTAGTAAAACCACTATGTCTAAATACAACCGCTTTTCTCTTGCAAAACCACTAGGAATGAAAGAAAATTTTAGTTAAGTAGAGTAAGTGCCGGTGAGATAGGGAACTGGGTTAAGAGTAGGATGGGGATGGATGGTAGATAGGAAGAGGAAGCCAAAGCAGGTGTAGAAAGAATAAACTACCTTCATAATGCAATTGATTAAAAAGGGATAAAAGTGTTTCGAAAACATGTTATAAACTTCCCATTCCATCAAGCGTTAGGTGCTCACAAACGCATTTTCTGACCTAGTCTAATCGACTTTTCTTTCTTTGCCTCGTATTCTCACGCATCGACGTCGTCAATGTTCAATCCTGGAACACTTCAGCATTGCTATCGATTCACATGCCTTTCTGCCTTTCCACATTACCTCCTTTGCCACCGTACTCCCTCAGTTTTCTTTGCCAATATAGACAATTTGCATTTTGGTCACACCTGAATTGTCAGAATTTGCCTTTAAGAATTAAAAAAAATCAGCCTTCTGATTCCCAACTCTGTGAGATTCTTGATCAAAGAGGATAAAATAGGCGCACCTTTATCATTTTGTTCTCCTAGCTTTTCTTGTCAAAATAGACACTTCTTCCACCGGACTCAAACTGCCTCAGCCTCTTGCAGAACCATTCCTATTCCTAACTTTACTAAACTATAATCCTTGCACTTCGGCCACATCTAAATGGAAAAATAGTAAAACAGGAACGGCTGCAAGCATTTACAAAAGAAAGTATGATACCAAGTTTCAATTCTGATTAACTTGGGATTACATAAAGGCGAAAAGATTTTTGCTCTATATCAAGGCGACTGTTCCACTTCCGCCAAAAGTTAACTGCCAAAAGTACCGTGGGTGTAGGTGGCGAGGCATGAGCATTTCACAATCATCGATAATAGTCTCACTTGCATGCTAAATTCAGTTCAGCAAAGGTCCAAACAAGATTGCCAATTTAAAGGCTGCTCATAACAAAGAAGGAGAAAAGAAACAACACGTGGTCGAAAAGGAGTAAAGCAAAACGTTAGTCACTTGCCGAGTAAGTAGTAACTGTTTTCTCCAAAAGAAATTACTATATTTTTCCTTGATATAGCTTGGGCTGAAGCTACCAACTAAATAAAAATAAAAGCATCAAGCCCATGCGAA
>JADWOT020001193.1:25891-79385 GCA_036345935.2 Taenia hydatigena
CACAGCGAAGATATGTTCGAGTGACTCTTTACTTTATCGTCTTAACTAAGTCTTTTCCTTCTTTTGTTTCCTGATTGGCGCACTTCTCGACGATTACTACCCTTCGATGAATGCCTTAAGCATGTGCAACAATTGTGCCTAATGTCTATCTCATCGTCACCTCTGAAGCGTCTTCGTTCTCTGCTACGATCCCAGTACTTATTATCGCACAAGAATACGCCAGATACCCCGACAACTGAGGAAGGCCTATATTACACGGCTTTGACAATGCAAATTCTTCTCTCACGCAGTTATTATTAAATCTATTCCAATTTAAAAAAACTTGAAATAAATACATCAATGTTAGCATTAAAATCCTACAAGTCCCAACAGTCGTCTTCATTGAATAACGGTGACTTCCTTGTGCCATACTGCACCGCACAACCCCAAAAATAAGAATGTCATGCTTCATTCTTCAACCCTACCCTTATTCTCTACGCTGCATCCTTTTGATGCAGTTTGAGATTTTGTACTCTTATCTTAATTTTCCAACATTTTAACGAAAATCCAGCTTTGTGTGTAACAGTGAACAGAATAAAAACGACTGCATTAATAAAAGCAGCATGCTTGTCTTATGTCAAACATATACTTTCTCGCAGAGCTAATAGCTGCTAAGTATAGGTGGCCCGCCGCAGAATTCTAGAAAGCAAACAAGCAGGTATTAATCATTGTACTTGAAAAACGCGCGCATAATTCATTAAAATACCTATTGACTTATAAATGCACGCCTAAATGTTAATAATATGGCATTTCCGTGGTGACACCTAAGTTATTTAAACTACCGCTGGGGTATAAATTAACTTAGTGAAATACGATGTTTGCCTTTTTATATCCATCGAGTATTCTTACTTATTTTACACAGTCTCAAAATCCCTTTTAAAACCTTTACGATTCGCATAATCATGTTCTGCGCATTGAACCTCTTACCCTGCTAAGATATCAGCTTAACGCATCGCTGAAAACTTACGAGTTTCGCTCACAGAATAGCGTGCGTTCGCATTCTGCTAAACACATTGCGCCAAATGTCTACAAAACAGAGGACACTAATGCGTCACAACATGCACTCATTACAAAAATGAGTCCGTCAAAGGCACACTCACGGATATGATGCGAGCGCATATGATCTAACATCGCTTCGAACCTAGAATATTCTGAAAAGCATTCTGTGCAGTAAAAGCGCACCTCCGAATTCGCCATTCTTTGGGCTGAAGCATTGTATAACAAAGGAAAATTTAGAAGAAGTTTGTGTGGGAAGTCAAAGCTTTGGCCGGAGAGCAGCCCACGCAGGAAATTATGATTAAGGGTTAACAGATGCTCACTCACCAATATGCGTTCCCATGAAATGACTGAGGAGCAAAGAGAAGCTTGCGAAATGATCGAGGCACACATGGCATACATTGTGTTCCCAGACTATTCCGAGGATCAAAGGATGTTTTACGACATGTAAGAGGGCATGCGGTAAAAAATGGGAAGGTTTAATAAGTTTCCTTACTTTTCTGATGCCACAAGAGCCTTCCGTAGGATCTGTGAGACGTTTGGCAAATCGGACAACGCAGTTCCACGGTGACTAAAAATGCGCCATGCATGCGCAAAAGAGAAGGCTAAGATCGTGAAGCGATTTACTTAATTAGACTCTTCGTTGGGCATCTCATCGTTATTCAGATTAAATCAGAGTCGCTTTACTTGCTACATTTTATTTATGCAACAACCTGGTGCAAAACTAGTAGGCATAAGCACAAAAAATTATTCACAAATACATGAATGCATTCGCACGGAGATATGCATCTGAAAATGAGAAATGCCTACCATGATGCTTGCAAATCAAGTGCTCAGGGCCTGAGACAACGTTGGTGAACACGGCAGAGCAAGTTGTACAAACGCAGGTAAACATTCTAACGATGGAACTGGCAAGTTGTGCAAAAACTTGCAAAAGAACTTGTGTTGAATTCAACGGATAAGAAAGTGGACTCCCCGGATCTGTTTTCAGCATTACATGTAATCAAATCGCAGAGGAGCGGAACTCGTAAGCAAGACCAAAATTTGAGCAATAAAATCATGTAATTAAGGTTCATCGTAATGCAAAGATTTTTTTGCTAAGAGCCCTAGTTAAAGATTTATTAAGAATTACACTTCCTTCTTTTAGAGGATAAAAAGGTGTTTGCCAATAATAGTTTTAATGCACCGCGCATTTTCGAAGAGGATATTTTGGTATGCTTGACCGAGACCCACATTATTTTGCCATCAGATATAAAACACTGTTCATTAATCCATAACGTGTGTAGGCGAAATCAAAATCATAAATTATTTTTACGAGCAACACAACGCTTGTGATTATTGGAGATGTCTTTGATCTGCTCAACAGCTCTACACTCCTTGCATCAGCCCTGCAACGGGATGGGAGCGCATTCCGGACTCTTGACTAAGCGTGTATAATCCTTGTATTCGTCAAGCAATCAAAGATATGATAAATTCAAAATAATGCCCATAATCTTGCGGACGAATTACCTGCGATAGCTGAACAAATGACAAGTCGGCGGAAATCGTTGCATCCAATGAAGAGCGTAGCTACTCATTAAATCCAAACTCGGTTTCCATTTGTTAGGAATAATATTCAGTACTGAGCCAATACGGCACATTTGAGTGGTTTGCACTTTGTGGCTCTCACTGAGTCAAATGCTTTTCGATGCTAGAAAAATCTGCACTTGATAGCGTCGTGCTAAAGTTATGTCTGTCTAATATGATTTCTTGCTATCTGTCCGCAATACATTTTAAGAAGCCAGAACTATAACCATGTTTTACGCTCCTGTATGGCAAATAAATCACATAGAAATGGTAGTTGTGAAACTTATTTAAAATTCGGCCGGATTCTGAGGACTCAGTCATACTTTTTTAGTTACGGCGTAAGAATTTGCATTTTTGTTTAATGTAATTTTGCCTTGCGTGTTATAATCGACATTTTTTGGGTGAAGTTATTTAAATAAATCCTCTTAGCTTATTCAGGCAAAAAACTGCGCTGAAAATGGCAAGTAACTGTTACTAAATTAGGTAACATAAATAAAATCACAAAAGCATCATAAACACGTGCCATTTGCCTCTATAAGGAGAAGAATCAAGATTCTCACACACAAGGGCAGATCAGAAGCAGCCATAGCTCTTTCTTCTCTTCGTCTTCATAACAGAGAGTCATTTGCAGATATGTCCTTGTTAAAGTGTTATACACTTGATGGAAAAAGGCAGTCACGTTTCTACTTCATTAATTGTGTATAAATAAGAATCAGGGTCTTGGCCACCATAAAGCGGTGCATCTCTCATAACTGTGAGAGCATGCTATCCAGTACCGATCATCCGTGTCTTCCTTGCAATATGGAGACCGCTTCATTCTTCTGAGTTACACAGACGACAATCAGCCTAATGACGGTGTATCTTCAATGCATAACGACATTGTGGTTTCGGAGATTCCACTGCACTTTTCCATGTTGACGCAAGTGTTAACAAGTCGTTCCAAATTTGCATCGCTCAAAGTCGCTCCTAGCAAAATAGGCTCGAGCCATACCGTATGGAATAAATTTTACCCTTATTTCTTGGTTATTCTAAAGATTTGGGGCCTTTTCTTCTTCTAAGTAGCACACGGTCAAAGTTAAACTATTTGCCCTGACCACTTCATATCGGTTCGTTGTGCCGTTGTCTTCTGCGTTCTTTCCTATTTCCTGTCAACAAGTTTAGCGTGAGACCTACTTCCACGGGTATGTAGTATGGCACAACCTGCCCTACGTAAAGCTCTGCATCTCAAACCTCATTCGCACAATCTTGGTGCAGGAAGGCGACATAACGGTTGAAATTATTGTAGACTCACCAATAGAATGCAGGTTCTGCAGCGGATACTTGCACAGCACCAAAATTCCTTTGTTTTCATAAAACATTAGTGATACCAAGCTTTAATAATTTTCTCAGTACTTTTAAGTGGGCAAGAGAATCCCAAAAACGTCAAAGAATCTACAAGTTGCTTAGAAAATGAATTGTTTGGTGCAACACGCAAAACAGCTGACTCATTCTCCACTTCTTTTAGTCTATTCTGCTTCGTGTTGGTTTAATGTGTTCTATTCTGTTCTATTCTCCTTCATTTCTCTTCGCTTTCCCTTCTCCCCCAAGCACATGGACAAATTGAGTATCAGCAGGTGACTATGAAACCTCTGCTACCATTGCATCTTCTCAGGCACTTACCCCCTCTCACAATGCATCTTAACACTGGCGAGCTGCCAAGCCTCAGCTATGAATAATATCAAATTAGAAGAGATCAATAAAGAGCATATCCCAATGCTTTTGCCATCCCGGCTTTCTTTGCAAAAATAGACACCTTACACATTTGCTATATCTACATTGTCCGAAGTGAAAGTGAGAACTGTCACTATCTCATACAGAAGGGAAAGGGTTGCTAACTTACAAATTCTGATCAATTTTTGATTAATGTAGGTCAAAAGAACGGAACTTTATATCCTTGCTGCCTCTAATTTCTTCGCAAAACATTATCTTTTCACCTCGGCCATACCTGAGTTGCAGAACTATAAAACGTGAACCGTCACAAACAAAAAAGGAAATATGGTATTAGGTTTTAACTCTGATTATTTTTAAATCAAACAAAGAGGGAAGCGTGCTGTTCTACGTCCCTACTAGAGGCCATTATAGAATGAAACATGCACCTGGCTTTCAACTTAGATTAATTCTGGTCGCAGGAAAATGGGGTTGCCAGTTGCTTAATCAATGTCAACTGATCTCGTCTAATGTCAATTTTTTTAATACTAATGGTTGCGTTTCAAAAGCAATTAAGAGCGACTACTCTATAAATTAAAGAAAATGGTTAATTTAATTGCGCTGGATATCGGTACCTACGAAATCAAACCATTTCTAGACTTTCCAGAATTTACACGGAATCGCAGTGGCATTGAACGAAGAAATGGCGCACAGAATTGTAGAGATCATGCCAGTGATCCGAAATGTAGTTCTACAACAATCGCTAATTAATTATTTATTGCTAACTATTATCATCAGACTTTTATGAATCTAAGGCGGTACGGATGTTTGTAGCCTACGAACTTACGTCAAAACAGGTGACGACAGCTTTGGTATGTGCAGTCATTATTTCTAATATGACTACTGCCTCCTAATTGCCTGTCACAATCGCAACTAAAGCCAAATACAATTCACTTTACTGCAAAGATGGGAACGTTCCTGTGATAAGCGCTCAAAGAAAGGGGTTTAAAGATCCCTTGTTTAAGAGGCAATTTTAAATCGTGTGGTTTGCAATTTATGGTTTAAATGGTCGAATTAACCACCACTTGTTAAATATTTAAAATATCAGATCTCGTCCAAAGTCATCGGCAAATTCCAGCTTTCCTAGAAGAGGTTATTACTGATTTTACATTCTATAAGCATAATACAATCAAGAAAATGCTCTACCATTCGTCACAATCTTGCCAAGTCAGTGTTTCGGTGTATATCAGTTCAAACCCTGTGAATGCAATTATTTGCAGAATTTAAATTTTGCATTTGAATCGTCAGCATTAGTGGCTTCAAATTTTCTCGGTTATGGTAAAGCGCCTGCACGTTGAGTACGTTTAACAGCCATCTAAACTATTAACTCACCAAGGATCAGACAACTGCGAAGAAAAAATCACTTCCTCTGCTCGATGTCATTTTTATCACGAGAGAAGTCCGATACTTACTTAGTGAGAAGGAAATCTAATTACAATCTTTGAAGACTATTAAGAATCTTGGATTGTAAGAGGATCACACGTCCTTTCCGCGCATTTCTCTAGTACCATATTTGCGAGCCTTATAGCCTGGCACGAGTTTATGCATGCCTGCATGCGCAATAGACTGAGAGCATGTATCTAGAAATTGGGGTAGAGGAAGCTATGTTGTTGCTTTTCGAGACAAATGCTTTCGAAGCCTGGAGCACGGGCCAGCTAATATTTGATTGAGAATGGATATTACATGGTTCTAGTGATTGCCTTTCTGGAGCATACATGCCAGGCAGCCCTGCGCAGCTACATATCAGTATTTTTGTAAGACCAGAATGCAGCTTTCTGCTACGTCTTATAGCTATTTGTTCTCTTCTAGTTCAAGGGGTTGATATGCTACAACTTCTTCCAGAACCACGACATCTCTCATATGTCGCAATGCTTGTAAACATAGTATTTAGGTTATCTTTTGTCCAATAGAAAATTCTCTTACAGAATGCGATATTTTTTGCAGACTTATTATAAATAAAGCTTTTCCAAGCTTTATTAGTGCCGCATCGCGGGAAGGTGAAACGATTGGCGTGGGACTCTTTCCCCAATTTTCTGGACTTGTGGGCTGTGATGACCTGACTGCATGCATAACACATGCAGAAGAAAGTGTCAACATATGGATGTTTTAAATCTGCATCATTTTGGGCAAAAAGCAGCTCACTAAGCTGCATGGACAGCAGAGCGAATATGAATTTGTGCTGCCACTCTAACAATGACATTTGAATCAATTGTACCATACACTCTGACTGGCTCAGTGCCAATGATCCTGCGCTGATCAATGACACAAGACACCACTAAAATAAACACTCTTCTTCCCTTCCCAATGAATTCAACAGCTAGTGGTTAATAGGGGATAATGCATTACAGCGACGATATCAAGATCTAACAACTACTTACCAAAAACGAAAATACAGAGGTGTATGCGTAAAAGATTCCTAATGAAAGGCTAGGTCGTAGGCTTATATACATTATGGTTTTCTGTCAGAGACTTTATAACCCGCTTTTTGGGATCTGAAGAGTATTGCGACTTCTCTGTTTCTAAACGCCCCAATTCAGACATTGTACACCTATTATGAGCCACTGAAACAAGTATAAGTCTATTAACAGCAACACAATAGAAGGTATCACCCTCAGCTTAACAGGCTAGCAAGAGGATATCATTTTTAGGCTAAAGAAGTTTTATGAAAAAAGAAGGGAGACAATCTGCCATCTTCTCAGAGAATTCATCTACCTCTTTCATTGACTTTCTAAGTCACTCTTGTTGGTGTTGATTAGGGCAATAAATAGATCAGTGAATTCCGTGGAATTCTGGTAAACGGTAGGCCAACCTACTCCTCGCCAATTACAGGTAGCGATTTTTTGCCAAGGTTGGCAAAGAAGGGATGCAAATAGCCTGCTACGCATTCATGCGAGATGGCAGGTTAAGGAGAAGAAGTGAGAAGGTTTAAATGAGCTAGTGACTGCAAGTAAACAAGGACTTCATCTTCCTGGTTCTATCAAAACAATGCAAATTTTGTAGTATAATTTGGTTTGTTGGTAAAAATTCATCTGTTTATACGAAGAAGAGGACTTAGGAGAATAGTGGCGATGCGTCCGCATCAAGTGTACACATGATCTTTTCTTAGGAGCAAAGTCTATTGCTTTGCCAAGACAGAAACAATCCAGTGTTATATTTAGGCAGTCCTTTAACGCCCGACCGAGTTACCTCTGTCAGTACCCCCTTTATTTGGAATGAGTGGACGATTTTGCTAATTTCTGAGTCATCGCTGAATAGCGAATCTCCTGCGGCCTATTCTGCGACAACAATAGAGGGTCTCGCCCAACAGAACTTCACGAGAGCGGTACCATAGTGTGCCGACCTACAGCATTTTGAGATAAGTCATTTAGACAATTACTTTAGAGCATTTCAAGGAAAGCAGATTCTAACTCATGAGTCGACGCGTGAAGTCAAAGTTAGCCACCTTCACAACATCGACCAGCATGTTTTGGGGTTTAAATCATGGTGGATAATGCGCCCCACTTGGTAATACCCAAGAGCCTGCTGCATATAGTACATGAATGACTAAACGCAAAATCAGCAAAAGTAAAATCCTAATTTAACAGTTCCTAGGGGCAATTTAGTGTTTTTATAATTGGGATCCAAATGCAGACTGAGACTCACAATTAAATATTCAAAAACTGGACATATATTTGGCTATCACATAGAATAACGTGTTCTTGACCATAAAAGGTCATAGGTCTTTGGGATTTACGTCACAACGTTGGGGTGTTCGGAATCTTCTAGAAGCGCGATTTTCCTGAGAACAGTTGAGGTACACCTTGGTCGGAATGCTCAAACCTCATGCCCCGACTTTCGATCGGGACACTTGTAAACAACCCCATACATGCCTAGAAAGTTAAAGTAACTTTTTCTTGAGCCTCCTTCAATTTTTCCGAGTTGTGGAATGCCAAACAGCTCGAAATCTGACATTACCGTAAAACGGAATAACTGCGGTCTTAGCATTAGCTAACCTCTACTGATATCCGCACACTTAGTAAATGATCCATTGGGGAAGAAAATATCTTTGAAAGGACATCTCATGCTCTTGTAAAGGTATAGAAAATGCGGGATTAGTAGCCGCCTAAAAGCGCAACTAAGTGATTTCACTTCCGCTTTCCCATTAGCAACACATAAAATAGTAGACGTACGACTGCCGAACCCGTTTTACCAGTAGGCAGTACTGTGATTTTGCACTGCTCACATAAGGGATGCATTCCTAAGGTCTTCATAAGGACCGATAAAGTGACCAATAGAACAAAACTTGTACTTAAATTGAGAGTAGCAGCCAAGTTGCATCTTGAACCCGAAACACATTTGAAGACCCCTTTGTTAGTTCTTCTACAGCAATTCTTCTCACATCTCTTTTTTACTGATTGCTTAATGCATGCTAGTGCTTGGGCAAGAAGTCAACATAAAAGCACATTTCTACTGCCTTACACGCATTTGAAGGATCAGCCGATTCATTCCTTAATTTTGTAGAGCACAACCAGTTACATCACATCGTAAAATGCACTGTTTTTCGGGATTGCTGCATATCGGAATAAGTAGTGGTACGCAATCCCAACTGGCTGAATGCATGTTGAATCCAGCCAGAAAATATCAGCAACGTCGCATAAATATCGTCGGATGCATACAGGACACCAATTGCCTTTCGCAGCAAAACTAGTTATGAGGCTTCAAGCTAAGGCTACTCATAGATTAAACAATGACTTTTAGTGGTTTTAGACATTTCAAACAATAAAATCTCTTATAAAAGAGGTCAGTTCGTCAATAGTGAGAATGATCACTCCCAACACAGTTAGCATGTTCGATGAGCAGATCATTAAACCATTAGCTAATTCAGAATATGCATTAAATCGGCACTAAAATTAGCGAGAGACGGTACTCAAGATAGCAGCTGCAGAGGCACTACTCAATGCGTTCGTAGCTAAGGCATGGTTCAAGTACTGACTACAATTGAAGGCAATTGTACAGCCCAATACAGTTCGCACTTATCAAGCAGAGAGCACCACTTTCTCAGATTGACCCACTCTTTGCAACGGTAATGCGGTAGCGCCGACGTTTTCGTAAGTATGAATTACTTCAACTTCCATTGACGTCTGTTGCATTGGTAGTGGCAGTGTTGCGGTAATGCCTTAGGAATCAGACATGCCAGGCGGTGGCATGGGCGAGGAGGAGGAGTGGTGATCATCATATTGACCGTAGTGGTAACAGCGGTGACGATACCATCATATGGTGGCCAGAATTTGTGATTTTAAGACCTAAGACCCAAGTTCGACTTTTAAGGGGACATCAAGAGGCCGGTTCCCATGTTCCTCTCCCCATGGGAACATATAGTAATAGAGTGGGTTAACGATGCCAGTTGTTCCAGTGCTCCTTTGGATACGTCGCTTAGTCGCTTAGACTTGCATAAAACAGCCTCTGCTAACGCGGAATAGTACACATTGAATCGTGTTATGAATAACCAGATTTTTCACCTTCTTCTTCTTACATGATGTGTGCGCGACGTAGTAAACGAGCCATCAACTGAATGAGCGCATGCGTGCGTAGAAAACAAGAACTTGCTTCTTGCCAATTGCGATGAAAGTTCAATCGAGCAATATCCAACTCAGGCGAGATATTGATTATTCTGGAACTTATGGGAGATAAGTAGACAAGCAATTTAAAATAGAGATGTGGCCATGTCGACCAGTAGATTTAGAGATAAACGAGGAGGTCTGTAGACTTCCACACCGGCTATTCTAGCTTAGTGACCTCGTTTAGCCTCTGTCTCTACCCCCACTTACTGGCTAAATAAATTAGAAAAGATCAAAAGAGCAAACAGGTAATTAAGTGCATTTGTGACTATACAAACCATCCTTTTAGCAAAAGCTACCGATACTAAATGCAATAATTGGAAAGAAAAACATAAGTTGAAACGGAAAGCGGGAACGTGATGTGCTCACCGCAACAAAGTAAAAACCCGAACGGTAGGAATATAGTCAATTAAAACAGCAGGAGTAGGATGACCAAAGCTGCGTCTATGAGTCCGTATTTGTCCTCGCAAAATTCGTCAGTCAAATGATAGTTACTGCGGTAGAACTATACCGAAAGAAAGCCTTAAAATATCAACATTTATTATTGCCCATACTGTAGAAAAGAAGTAGACCATTCTAGATCACTGTCTATATTTGTCTGAACTTTTCACTGTATGGGCAGGATATCAGGATAAGTAGACATAAATAAAGCAAGTGCCTACGAATGGCCTCAATGTTTGAGCCATTAAGTGGTTCATTATTCTGGCAATATAAAACTGTTTATGCTGTGTAAAGCCGATAAAGATAAGTAGAGTAATGAATATTTGAAGGTAAAATAGATTACAAGAAAACCGAGGTGTTAATCAATGAATCGTTGATCGGCAAAATCTGTCAAAATAGATAAAGAAAGGCAGCATTTCATTTTCATCACGTGAACTCAGATGATATAGTGCGAAAGACGGGTGTGGGTGTAGAGTACCGATTTTAATCGTGACCACTGCTGAAATTTTGGAAGAGAGAAGTTGTCTGTGCTGAAGTAGATAGAGTAGATTTCGGTCACAGTTAATCGAAGAAAGGCAGCGACCAAATTAGCCTGGGCCTAGCAGTCGACCTTACCATAGTCGTCTTTCTTGGTTAAAGCATTCTCATCGCAATGCTGATTTGCCAAGGAGAAAATGATAGTGGGATGTTATGTCGATACAGTGCCCCTTCTACTCAACAATCCTTTCATGCAAACCACTAATATGGCTATTACTAAATCTTGTCGCAGAAAGGTCTCACAATGTAGTCACTGCACCTAGTCGTTAAAGTAAGTGAAATAATAAAGTGAGTGTTAGTGAAGCACATTTAGATGGCAAAATGGACCCTGTTTGGCTTCATTGGAGGAGTCAGCTTATTATATCTGATCCCATATACATCGCGACGGTTACCTAATGCTTAACAATGTGCGTAAACACTTATGCAAAATATGGTGTGATTGCTTTCAAATACAACTGCTTCACTCTGCCTATCAAAACAAAATCTTTACACAATTTTGCATTATGCTTAAACCTGTTTTCCTTACATCAATTTCCTCATTATTCGATTAGCATAGCTATTTTTCTAATAATACTGAACTTCTGATCCTTGAATTTATCTGCAAATATTTTATACACAATGCCCTCAGGGGCACTTTGCTCGTTTGACATCGGCCACCTTCCTTGTTCCTAACTGTTTTTGCGTTCCATTTGTTGCATCCGCATCTAACAATAATCTATATTCATTTCTTACCATTCTCCTACTAAAGTCTTGTCCTTCATTTCCAATTCCATCAATACCAAAAACAATACTAAGCAATGCAGATAAAACACTGCAGCGGTTTGATAAGGGCCAATAACGCAATGTCAGGTCCCAGCCTCGCCTTCCCTAGCTAAACTTTAAATTTGACCTTTCGGTCAAGCTAAACTGTTCAATTGTTTCGTAATAAAAATGCGATGTCATTCACTTTGCCTTTTTAGGCAATAGTTTAATGATAACACTGTTGCTAGAAATACCTGCTTGCTATTTTTACTTGTTCAACTCTCGGTCACCAAACTTTAGCTTTTTGCTTCTCCATTTTAGCCTCAAGCTCTTAACTTTTCCTAATCATCTGGAAGTAAATATCAACTAACAGTTGGATGTTTTCGTTAAATCAGCAGACAAAATTTTAAATGCGCAAACGAATCCTGCTTACTAATAGCAATTGATCCAAAGAAAGCACTCTAAATACTTTGAGAGTTCAAAGTTTGTTGACGCGCAATCTCTCCTTGATGACTGAGAATGATTCTATAATTGCAATTAAGTGAGTGCAGTTCTTGACTGCATGAGAAGACCCCAGTGCTTTTATCCATATTTGTTCACAACCAACTTCACGTAATTAAGCACGCTCGCCTAGTCATATGCTTTTAACTTATGCGATGTGGCATTAGGAACGCATGTCTCGGTTAAAGAGCACCAAAAGTATTATCTGTTAATCATTGTCCAACAAATTAGTATCCAATGCATAAGCATCCAGCTTGCATAAGTGAGAGTTGCTGCGCTGAAGAGGCATGGATTATGTTATCAACCAAATAAGATTTTTAGAGAATGCGTATAGGCATTAGGACTATGACTGTATAACCCATCTGGTGGATCCTCTGCACTTCCGCAAGGGAGAATTACTATCCAGCTTGGGGTCTCTGACGCCCGTTAGATATTAAGTATTGCAGTCTTCATTGACGCATGGAGAAATAAGTCAAAGGAGATGGTGTTTGAAGGGCGGATTCGGAATATCAAGCACTTAGGTTGCGAATCTTACCTTTAGACAGGCTGGGTCGCATCCGCACGGCCACTACCATCCTCCATCTTGGCTTTTACCTACAAATGCGTTATTATTCTGCGTCTACACTTCTAACCATCATCTCCGAGGAGCTGCTAACATGCACCTAGCTGACATTAAAACCACTCTAACCCATTCTGCTCAAATGCTTTGCTGTGAACATCTACCCATTGCTGGCTGAAAGAACAGACAGAATTCGAAAGAACAATTTATCATTGAAACAATGGGCGATTGCTAATCTAGGCGTTTCCATGGTATAGCCGTTAAGGCTAGCAAACCATATTCATCCCATTCGAGGTCAAATCTCTGTAGACACCATTGTAGGAGCAGAAAGGCAATGCCACACGTGGTCAGCTCCGTAACTTCTGTCAATTTACATGCCTTTATGGCTACGTGCATTCTTGCACGCACACAACCTCAATCTGGGGGAGCTAATTGAGCGACGGCAAAAGTTTTCACCACACAAGGAATGAGGCGACTTAACTAGCGAGGAATGTTGAGTTGGATATCGCATCGTCAATTATTGAGTCATCACTGATGTCACTGACAGGAGAACAATTGGCTTAGCGAGGTCGCCAACAAGGCACCAGTGACAGAACTCAGACCCGCATCCTTCTATTTTGGAGATAGACGCCTTATCCATTAGGCCACACCAGCTTAATTTATAAATTTGCCTCTCGGCAACCTCCGCCTGCTGTGTTTTGGTCTTGTCCCTCTGTCTCGAGTTCACTACTCACTATCGCGATAGCCCGATTCCCCTACACCTCTACATCTCCACTCGGTCTTTGAAGCCATATTGCACACCACTCCCATCGCAAATTCCATCTGGGTAATTTAGTAATAACCTAAAAAATTCGTGCAAATGACAGGCTAAGAATCAGCATGGTATTCGAATCGGCTCACTTCTGCACAAAGTTGTGGGAATCGGAAAGACTTCTGTGGTGCAAATATAGCCCGCCGGATAAGCATAGCAGAGGCTAATGTGATATTCCTTGGTCGAAAGCGCCCATTTTCTGGGCCGCGATTAATGTGTCTTGCGGTTTATGGACGAACAATCGCCATTGTCGCCGAGGGAAGAAAGCGGCACATGGGAACTGGCTAATAATACGGAAAGCCAGGATCACTCACTGAACCACTGCTTATCCCCCATGCTCGTCATCGTCAACTGAAGCGCCTACTTCACAAGGCATCTACCGCAAAAGCAGCCTTAACCACTGCCATGGCGTAATTAAAAGTAGAAGTTATTCGTGCATACGGAGATGCTGAAACCACCGCATTGCAGTTACAAAAAATAGACTGATATAAGAAGGAGATGTGCTGCTTGACTGCAACAGGTGGTAATGATAAGGGAGAAAAGGAGTTAAAAGGAAAATATCAGCTGTTGGTTTCGTGGCCTAATGGATAAGGCGTCTGACTTCGGATCAGAAGACTACGGGTTCGATTCCCGTCGGGGCCGTAAGACCGCTTTATTTCCTCCGCTGCTTGTAGTGGTACCGAATCTGTGCAGGAACGAACTAAAACAAAAAGGCACTAGAGGGAAAAAGACAGTCACCTGCACTAGAAAGGAAGGGGTTAAATTATCAGCATGCCAAGTAGGAGCTTCGAATCCTCAGCATCCACACTATTAGGGCAATGCCTAACTTAATAGACAACCTCTCCACTACCAGTTTCCTTCCTTCTCCATTCCTCTCCACTCTCTTTACCACACCTATTTCCCACGCCTTTACCTTTGCACTCACTCCCTGACTCACTTTCGACTCTGACCTCTCCTTTTTAATCAGGTGCTATGTTTTGCCGCGGTGAGATATGGAATGACTTATGTGGTAGTTAAGGCGTGACTGAATGAGTTGGCACATTTGACATGCCTCTACTGCTGGTCACTCATACCACATTAGACCGATGGTGCAAATCTCTAAGTTGGTGGGTCGGTTGCAGCGACTGATGGATGGTTGAGGGATGAGGCATGATACGCAGAGCAGGCGCCATTTCATTCATACACAACTTCAACGTTTTCGATCCCCTATTGCTCATTCGTTCCAGCGAAAACCACATTTGTCAGCCATTCGCAAAACGTGAAGTCAAATGTGCATTGCCTTGAAGCTACCGATGTAAAAAGAAAGAAATGTCAGGGTTCAATAGACGATAAGACGGAAAGGAAACTAGAGGAATGAATAATTTTTAGTGCACTTATGCAAATGGGCAGAAGGATCTTCCATGACCTTTGTTTCATCTAATACTGCTCAGCCCGTCACCGGCCAGAGAGGACAGTCCCTTGTTGGACACTGCTTTTATCGCGAAGGTGAATATGATGAAGAGAAGAAGGGCATGGTGACATAAGATGTGATTATTAAGATAGTGAGCGTGAAGCGGATGTTGGTAACTCGCACCGGCCCTGAATGTTGGCGTACCTAAAGCTTGCAATGACACAGACGCGACTGACCTTATAACACTGCATCCACAAGCATATAATCTACAAGGTCATCGCGCCCATAAAGTCCCAAAAAACGGGTGGTAGGGTAGGTCAGTAGGCTAGGACGTCGTCCTAACAATGTGGGTGTCGAGAATTCGAGCTTCTCACCAGGCATGACAACTTTCTGCCAATCAATTTTTAGTCAGTTTACTGACCTTTCCCGTCTAGCGAAAAAGTAAGTAGCACGCGCATCCGTCCTGATGCAATCCGCTGTTGGATAGGCATGATGCAACTGCATGCAGAGGTGGGGATTAAGAATCTTTACGGCTTTGGTAGGATTCTAGTCTGAAATCTGTTGATCCGTAGTCAGGCACCCTATCCATTAAGCCGCGGATTCAAAAAGTACATTTTCGCATTTCTCCTCTTCTTCCTCCACATCATCATTTGCTGCGGCAATTAAGCAGCACACCTCCTCCCCATGTCAATCCACACTTTGCAGTGGTAATGCAATAGTCCCGATGTTTCCGTAAGTCGAACTGCTACTAATTCCAATGACACCTGCAGTAGTGGTAGTGGCTGTGTTTGCTGTAGATGCCTTCCGAAGCAGAAGTGCCAGCCGGCGACCATAAGCAATGAGGAGGGTGGTGGTCACCACATCTGCCTCGGTGGCAACAGCGGCGATAATACCAGTATATGGTGGTGAGCATTGGGACTTTAAAACTTAAGACTTGCGTTCAACTCTCGAGGGGACGTCAAGAGGTTGGTCGTTTAGACCGCACACATAGCTGTGGGGTGGATAGACAAGGCCGGATGTTTAACGACTCCTCTCGATACTTTGTTTAGTCGCTTACACTACCATTGCAGCTTAGGATTACGTAAAGCAGCCGTTGCTAACCCGGAATAAAGTACGCTGATTTGCGTGATGAATAACTGAATTTCTTACTTTCTTTAATTGCGACGAAAGCGCAATCAAGTACGCTGAATTAGAGTATGCCGAAAGCAGTGCCCATCCTAAAAACCTATCATCACTAGGAATGTTCGCGCAGTAAAGATCAACAATCTCAGCTATCTGGTCGTATGTATAACTGGTAAGCCTCATAATTCAGCCTGTCATCTACTTTTTAGAATCCTAATTATTATCTAAACCCTGCGCCCTAATATCGAACACCCAATTTCGCTAGAAGCTTGAATCAGGCTTGATAGCATACGAAAAGCAGCAGTTTTGCGCTTTATGCTTAGAAAACACTAAAGTCAAAAAGATTCGCACCTACCACTTAGGTTCAGTAACATATGCAAACTTCTACAACCAAACTTGGGTGGAATTTAACCCTATTCAAAGTTAGAAAGCGTTGATACCTAGAAGGCTATCGCAAGAGGGAGCCTCTGAGTATCAATGTAGCACTAATAAGGTAAAAAAATATTGTATCGATTTATTTAAATGTTGTGCATAAGAAATTTTAAGTACAGCAACCCTCGATGACAGTTGCGATCACTAAGAGCGTAAGAACATCGGCTACGCTGGTGCATCGAATAAGACGCAGCAATCTCCCAAAGGAGAAAAAATCTTCAGTGCCAGCACGAGGCAAGCTATAGAGGCAAAGGTTAATCGCAAATCAAACTTTGCTTTGAAGCACTGCATTCCGCCAAGCGTGTATATTAATGGAACGATTAAAAATATAGGGGAAATCATCAAAATAAACAAAACAAATGGTTTAATTACGAAAGTGACGCGATGAATTGCACAGAATATGAGTTGCAATTTGTTAAGTAGTACTGGTCGGGTGGCAGAATTCGGGGCGAAAGTGGTGTGCAATATGGTTGGAAAGAGCGAGTGAATGTGTGGAGGAGTGGCGGAACCGGTATTAGAGAGAATCGGGCTGGCGCGATAGTGAGCAGTGAACTCGAGACAGAGGGACTGGACCAAAACGCAGTGGTCGTAAGTTGACAACGGGAGGACCTATGTACGGAACTGGTGTGGCCTAATAAACAGGGCGTCTGCCTTCTAAGCAGAAAATTGCGGGTTCGAGTCCCGCTACCAGTGCTTTGTTAACGACCACTCGACACCCGTCGCCCCCCAAGACTTCACATTCCGTAAGCGGCCAAAACTTCTGTTGCCGCTTAACCAACTCCTCTGTCTTTAGGCTGTATGCGTGTTCGAATGAATGTGGCTCTAAAGGCATGTCAAATGACAGAAGGTATGAAGCTGACCATGCTTAACATTGCCTTTTCGCTCTCATAATGGTGTCGACAGAGATGTGACCTCAAATGGGATGATTATGGTTCGCCAGCGTTAGCAGCTAACCATGGAGGCGCCTAGATTGCAATCTCCTATTGTTCCATTGATCGATCCCTCTTTTGTATTCTATCTGTTTGCTCAGTGACTTAGAGGTCGGTGCTCATTACAAAGCATTTACGCAGGATGGATTAGGGTGGATTTGATATAAGCTGGGTGCATGTTAGCAGCTCCTCGGAGATTTCGATTGCAAGTGTAGACACGATAACAACGCATTTGCAGGTGAAATGCGAGGTCGAGAACGATAGTGGCCATAGATCAGCGACCCAATTTGACTTATTTCTCCACAAGTCAATAATGACCTTAATAATTGTTATCTAGTGGGCGTCTGAGACCGCGAGTTGGATTGCAAATCTCCCCTGCGGAAGTGCAAAGGATCTACCAGATGGATGATGCAGCCATAATCGTAATGCCTCTACCTATTCTCTACAAATCCGATTCAAATGATAATATATTTCACACCTCCTTTAGTACAGCAGCATCCACTTGTGCAGGCAGGCTACATATACATTGAATGCTTGCTTGTTTGTTTGTATATAATGCAAGAGAGTCGATAAAACAATGTAAAGGCGACATTGTAAAATAGATTAAGTGCCCGAGCTCATTAGGTGGCGAGCTAGTCTGAGTGAAACTGGTGAAATTATTTGTCCCGCAGGTAGGCTTGGGACTTAAAAAGGCAGCGGAACTCTAGCATAGATGGATCAGTATGGGTGAGATGGAAGTTGAATGCACTGACGTGCGGCGTGGCATAAGAGATGAGGGATGACGGAAAAGTTAAGGTTGAATGGCAGATGTAATCCAGAATAATGGGTGAATGTGCTTTGGGCGCGAATGATGAGACGGTGGGATGTGAGACACAAGTCGAAGCGGGCCTTGCATGGAGTGCATTACGCTGAAGCTCTTTCAGTTTGTGATTTACACTTCCGTATCTGATTCCTTTCACTCCCAATCTTGGCTCAAAATGTGCGAATTAGAGAGGATTTGGAAATGACCAGCAGTAAGGTAGACTCATGTATGAGTCGAGATCTGCCTGAAGTCTCCCTTTTGGGGATCTATGCCAAGTTATGGGATGCATATGCCTTCCCGCTCACAGGATTTACCGAATACCTAGCGTAAATACAACTCGACTATTATGTATAGAGCGCTTTGATTGAAAATCACAATACCTAGATCGCCCACTCGTAATTTTTATTCAGCTTTATTAAAATCATCCGACTGTGCCACGCTCATGCGACTTTCGTGACTTCTGTTCACCGATGCAGGGCCTTGGTGACGTCTTGGCTTGGGCTAGGTGAAATTCCTCTAAACTGCTTGCGCCATAGCCATTAAACTAAACATTACTACTCCTCTCCACCCCATTCGGAAGCATGAGCCCTGTCTTCACCAAATGCTGGTAGCTGCATCTCTCTATGATTCCAAACCGGAGCTTTAGTAGAGTCATATAAATCATTAGTCTGCACTGCTAAACTAGCTTTGGCATCGCTTCGGTAACATCAGCGTTGCACATTCAGTTTAACAATGCGTCTTGGCTTAAGTCGCACATGCACTTACAAATGTAGCCCACACAGCTGCATTTGCAAAATATCAGTGTGAATGCATTCATTTTACTTCAAGTAGTGCCATCAAAGCCATCAGTGCCATAGAATTTGCTACTGCTACTAAAGCCACTGCTGACTCTACCGTCATTACTTAACACAACAATACAGTCACAAGCTGCGTGATTGAATCCAGTGCGGACCAATGCGATGCAGGGTGTTGAGAAATGGGTTGATTGTACGAAATCACGCAAATGAGTAGGGAGGAATGTGGGTGAACGGAGAGGAAAATAGGAAGAAATGATAGTAGATAAGTATAATTGAGGCAAAGTGGACCAGCAGTCTCAAGCCTTCCACCACTGTCATCTAAGCATGTGCTAATACAAACCGGCGCAGCACAGCCTCGTCGGTGGAACAAAGTCAGAGATTTCTGCGTGATGTATTAATTATAATTCGCTTTTAATGATTTCAGCTCATCTCGGACCCTCCCAATTCGGTCTCTCCTCCCATTGTACCCTCCAGAACAAAGATGCGCACTTTGGAGATTTAAACTGTAGACGACCATCTACGTATCATATTGTATGTGTTCACCCATTGTCATTATGGAATGAGCCTCCACTCTCTAGCTGCTATTGGAAGTTTGTTGCAAGTGTGCGTTCCTGTATAGTACAGCGCATAAGCATTTGCCTGTCCCATTATTCAGGCTTGTAATTTGCAATTTAGAGTGGCGGATCAAATAGAACAACACAGAAATCGTATCAAACACATGCGTTCCTCACTGTCGAATCAATCCACATGTCGTTATGCGTTAGTGCGAGCAGTTTTAATTTGCGTGCCCGGTTGTGCCATCTTTCTCTCTATCATTTGATACCCGATCTCATCATAAGTCGGGTTAAAACTTGCTGCTTATTTAAATGGTCAATTGATTAACATTTCTGCTTTGTCACTATTTTATTTTCAATTAATTTAGTACCATCCATTTGTTGTCAATTTTACGCATCTGGTGCAACATCTGATGAGAGTGGGCAAAAAACTGTAACGCGCCGAATAGAGTTTTCAAAGATTTAGCATTAAATTTTGAAACTCATATCAAACCGTAAAATCATTTTTTTGGATTTCTATGCATTAGGTTAACACTCTGAGCTTTGAGATTTTTCAGTGCTTAAACACCAGCGATTTGGCCAAATAGTAGCAACATAATATGGCAATCTTCGCAAATCAAACTTGCTGAAAACTAAATTGGAGATTTTGTTTCATACTGTAAGTTGGTATTTACTAGAACTCAATATAAAAGATGGCAGGCTTGGGCTGTATTTGCATGTGTTGTCTGTTAGCGTTTGCGGATCCGTGGCCGGCAGAGGTGAGTGTATATTTGTTATTAGTGGTTATTGATTGAGGCCTCGTTTCCTTCCCGTCTTGTGGGTACTAGGTAGCATATCTGTCGCTGTGTTCCTAGCTGAATGTTGTAGACTGGACTAAGTAGCAACGCATTTACTTTTGTGTGCAAATAAATATTATGGTGTATACTTCCGATTAAGTAGTGAATTTAGCACAGTAGGTAGTCGATTTCGTTAGTTTGGCAATTTATATGGCGTTTTGAGAACTAAGGCGTGCGATCAATTACCTTTTCTGCTACCTTAATATACCAATTTAATCCAAATGATCACTTGTGCCGCTATTCTATTTATTTGTTCATCGAACATAAGTCGCAACTGTGGTGATGTTGGGCATTCCCGTCGAGTATTGCTGGATTCACGAAATGATCTAAATGCCACGAGGTATGGTGGAGGTGGCCGACTTTCTAGACTAAGATAATATGCTCAAACAGGGAACTTTTAGTGCCATTACGAAGTTCAAAGCATGAATATACCATTCCAGGTTACCTTGATCAAGATGTTGCGTTGAACAAGGGAAGTAGGTCAATAATTTTTCATGGATGAATGTTTGGAGTAGATGGAGTAAATGTTTAACACCTTGGTACAAGGTGCTAGGGATTGTTGTAGTTCTCTGATGTTGTTTAATTTTAGGCATCAGGCACATATGCTTTGGATTTGCTTCCATTACTCTTCAGCAGATTGAGCAAGTTGCCTGTTTAAGGAAGGCAAACATCCACGCTCATGTCACTATATTATAATATGCACCGACTTCTTTTATTAGAATAAGATTGTCATATTTAATTGGTGTTGCATGGCTTTGGATGACTGTGGGGGTATAAGAACTGCAATGTCGATCCTGATCCAATCTTAGTGGGACAGAAATCCCGCCTTAGAGAAAAGGCTTTGATTGTTCTGTATCAAATGGGTTATTGGTCCTCGTTGACAACGTTAAATAGAATTCATGCCATTCATCGTATCAAAGTGCGTAAGCAAAAAGGTGAGTCCTTACTTAATCTGCAGCTGCATCAGCTTTGCGAGAATTCTTATTGGTGCCGTTCACAATTTACTCTACATCATCTGTCTTGCATTTCCGCGGTGTGCATTAAGGACTTTGCGCAGTGGTGATCGTTTACAACCAAACTTGTAAGAGCTTAGTAGATATAGGAAACCAGAGGAATGAGAACCCGATAAATGTTGTTTTGCTTAGTTTTGGATTAAACATGTTAAAGTGGGGGTGAATAAAGGTGGGGGCCAAAATGAAACAAATGTCTAGTTGGTTCGTTTATACTGGACGAGCTGGTCTTGTCTCTGCCACGCCAATTGTCGACCCCACTTGTTGGTGACTCTTACCAGGCAATGAATCGAATTCATTTTAGGGCCGATGATGAGGCCGAACATGATTTCGTTGGCCTGAGTGGACCCAGATATTCACTTACGTCATTTATTCAAACCTTTGCTTGACAGTTGCTGAAGTGGATGCATGCACCCAATTTGCATCATTTGTGTTTTATCGGCTTTGCTTAAAGTGGAAGAGTCAACTACTCGCGAAAAAACTAGCGCCATTATCATTTCTCTACAAACAGGCTCGACGCAGCGTAGCCATACGTTGCGTTCCAGCCAGTCAGAGGAGTTGGATGGCGTGGTGTGAGGTTGGTGGGACTTTAAGAATGACTAATTAACCGGTCGTATGCTTAGAGCCGCAAGACCGCCGGTTATGTAGCACAAGAAGCTCTGTGAACCATGATTATATGTGTGGTAACGGATCGGAAGATGGATCCAAGTTACTCGATTTTGTGACCAATAAGTAGTTGCATGCGTTTATGGATTTACCAAGTGCAGCTTGTCTGTGCACAGATCACTTCGCACTAATGTATTTTCATTACCAGTGCATTTTGCAATCTCTATCATGTGCACCATTCAACTTCTAGTCTACTAAAGGGTCGAATGAGCCATGTCATCGAAGTTTGGTGGCAGCGAATGTACATGGCTGCTCCATTAACTTTATGTGGTGTCGATGTGAATGAACTAAGCGCAATTACATGATGCTTGCATGCCAAGCTGCATTCTACGAATGTCACTTTGGAACATTAAGGCATTCCTGAAGATGATTGAAGGCGCAGTACTTGGGAGGACAAATAAGTAAGGCGCGGAGAAAGGATTGGATTCATTAGCTTGACATGGAGACCACCCCACTTGATGAAGTTTAAAGGCCTATACACACGGATGGATGGATAGCCAAGAACCAGAAAAATTTGCCTTGTGTTTGGACGGAAGAATATTCTAGGTGGGAGTGGGCATGGCTTAAAAAGGTGTGGGATGAAAAATGAATAAAGTCAGAGACCTCTTGGGTATGCTGCAGTTAGTAGTTATTTTAATGACATTGGAAAAACATGTTTCGTTTCAAGCGTAGATAAGCGGATGGAAGGGGGTTTGAGGAGCACCGTCTTTTAGAATGTGCTGATGACACACTTAGGCGTGAGGGATGGATAAGAAGGTTGTGTCCGGGTGCATTTTGCAAATTAAGGTAATACTTTTGGTAGCGTCTATGATTGTGCTTTCGATAGACATTCTCATTTCCTTTAAAGTGGATTTCCTTAAATTTACCATAATACTTGGCTGCAAGCATAAGTGAATGTAGGAGTTCAGAAACATGTGGAGAAAAGAAAAAAAGATATTTTGACAACGAACTTTCCCCCATCCTTTTACTTCCCTTTTGCGAAAATCTCGACTTTGTTTTGCACTCAGCCATTCATTTGTCTCTATAGCTGAGCAATAATGATGCATCCGCTCCACTGGAGAGGCGCAATCACTGCCATTTTACTCCATGGTGCAAGACAACAATTGACTTTGGCATGTTAATGTCCTTAATCAATCAATGTTTCGCACTACTCTCACTGTTTCTGACTGCCTAATGGACGTCCTTGCAAAAGAAAGAAGCACCAGAGGCAAAAAGCCATGGACAAGCATTAACAAGGGGGCAATGCGTTTAAATGAAAGCGTATTAAAATTGATGGTCCCTCTCATTCGCTTTTACCTGCTTTGCGTGCAAAACAATGCACGAAACTCGGCCAAGGTAAAAAACGCAAGCATAAATGATGTCTGTTCCCTCATAACCACCTAAAATAGCAAAGTCGGAGAGTGTCTAATGCATTACTGTTTGATTGTAGTGGCTTCAAATCTGTGACATTTTTAATTAAAGTATTTTAATAGTGTCGTTACTTCTATTCATAATATGGAGAAAACGAAGAGTACATTTTTGTAGGTAAGAATTTTGTGCATTTGCAATGATTGCTCTTTCTCCAATACTTACACCATTGCGATTTGAAACTGAACAGCTTCATGCTTTTGTTAATGTCAAAAAACACAAATAGACTGATTTCATCTAACCTATACACTGCATGACGCATTTCCAAGTCAATTTGCATTCCTGGAAGCGTCCTGGCAGTTTAAAACTATTTGACCAAGTATCCGTCTGAATCGGTCAACTTCAAATTGCACACTGGCATGCAAAGTCACATCAGCCGTATCAAAAGACCGATCATTCACTGCAATTGCAATAATGGCTGCTTGCAAATAGCCTTGCATTAGTTCTTGTCGGCTTTTTAAGTGGATTTCACTCTTGAAAGGGATAGTTGCGTCAACCCTATCACTAACATAGCAAATCCCTCAATCATCTCCCATGCATCAGCGCGGATTCCTTCAAAACGAGTAGACTGACCGCGAACTCGACACGTTACTCCCCAGACTTTGGAAGGTAATTCACTTAGTGTTCGGCGTCTTCTTTCTCTGCAGGTGAGAGCTGCCCAGAAGATTAATGTGCATGCAGAGGAGGCACAATATTCATCACCCCTTCTTTCATTAAGGTGATATTGCAGCCAAATAAGCCATGTTGAGTGATCCTCACTTGCAGCTTTAAGGCAGGTTAGAACTAAACACCCTTCATTGCAAAGAGGAGGTCAACTTCCCCACATCACATCGTCACTTCTACTCCCTTATTTCTTCCTAACGGTCCATGACGGGGTTAGGCCGGTCTACTCCCGACGCTTAAAGTACCATCGTCAGTTCCAATTTCATTTTAAATCGACGCACATAGGCATCTTTTTTAACTGCATCTTTGCAATTACCAGGACAGTGTTGAAATGTCATTTGACACGTCGTCTTGTCGGGTCCGCTATCAAGTAATAAGCCTTTTTAGGCAAGTGGGGACAATTGCATATTTTTAAGGTCATAGGATGCTAATGATGAGCCATAGCACAGCTGAAGACTATGCGATTTGACATGGCAGATACAAAACATGCTGCTAGTTTGGAAATCGCGCACTTGAGTGCACTGTAAGCCTGACCATAGCAAAGCCCTAATAAGTTAAATTTGTTGAGATTTTTCTAGGGTAATCTCTTCTGCACTTTAATCAAGGCATTATCATCGAACGAAACGAGGTCAACATCTGAAACCTTTCAATGCCTGGTTGCGCTGCTTGAACATCCTCTATCATGATCTTTCTACTCGTCTCAATTTAGCTTAGGTATGTGGCGAGGAGTGTGCCTTGAAAGGGCATAATGGCAAACTTTGGTCACAGTGCGGCGCATGCGTGGCGCATCATGGTATTGCAATAAATCCTGCATCAAAACGCCAGATCGATTCACGATTTGCTTCATTTGCCCACCTTTATGTCCGTTGGCACAAAGAAGTGACAAAGTATCCTTGAGGATCTAGCAAGTTAAAGATTGAGCACTTTTTGTTGATGTACTAAGACGGCGCAGCTAGCGATATGAGTATGCCAATTTTCGCAGCAAATTTCGTTTCCAATCCGTTTTTTACTAACTACTATTAATGTAAAGGTCATCTTTATCATCACAATGAGTTTAAAACACTTATGTGGCTATTTTGGAAGCAACCCATTATTCACCTCTTTTATACCTTACCAGATCTAGGAGTTAAAAGAAGATGTACAAAGATGTATATGCACAGCAAGAAACCAAAAGTTTTGCCTCAAAACCATTTGCCCTTTTCTTTAGGAATGAGTTCACCCAAGTGCAATCGAAAGAGGGACGAAAATCACCTTGATTGAATAAATAAAATGTCCTTTGGATCAAACTCTATGTCCAACTCTGTCGTTGAGTGCGATGAGCCATATACTTTCCATTCCTTCAAAACTACGAGAACAAATATCGACACAAAAATTAGCAAGCCTTTATGACGAAACTGAATCAAGTCATGACATGATCTAAAATTATAGAAAAAAAAGAGGCAGATTAAAGAATGGGGTAATTCGTAAGTGTGAGCATACAAATGGGTCTTGAACATCACTCCTGTTCGCTCAGATCGCTATGACACGATGAAACCGTTAAAGACAGGACTGAGCGACTGATTAGTTGGCAGTATAGTTCAGCTCAGCATTTACGTCAATACACAGGCTGCTACTTTCAACTTGGTCAGTTGAAGATCGCACTTCCGTTCTAAATAAGTCGTATCTGCTACTTTGTCTCCTTTTTTACAAATTTACGCCTGGATTAAAATAGATGACCACCCCAAAAATTTGGATCAGGGCGCAAATTATTTAAAGGCTTATCAGGGGCTAACGGTGACAGAGGATGCTCATTTTGCATCAGCATTAAGAGTGGCTCCCAAGTTGCCACCACAACAACTGGAAATTCAGCCGGAAAGAGGAATAATTTTGCTAAAGACAGTAAAGATAATGGTGGCGATGAAAATATAACCGAAATTCCTCTTTATGTGAGTGTTCTGCCTCCAACATCATCAATAAACTTCTCCCATCTTGCAGTTCCTATCGTACTACCAGCACCAATCTGCACGGCTAGAAACCAAAAAGTGCAACCAACAATGCACGAGCAGTCACCCACCAACACGCGAATCGGGACATTAAAGGCGTACGGTTCCTACGCCATGTAAAATTAACAAAGGTCTCCTCGACTTCTACTCTATAAGGAAGAAAATCTGAGCAAATTCTAGAGTAGGAGAGGCTGTTAAATTTCCATTGTAGCGCCTTTGATGACGTCAAATGCCATTCGCGATCTCACTGTACGTGTATGCAAATGCGGGCACATTGCAGCCAACTTAAACATGAAATGCCCATGGCTGACAGCATTCGAATCGCGGCAAACTTTATCCAGCGGTATCCATCACAGACACCGCAAAACGCTTTTATACGAGTTACTTAAATTAGTTTGAGGTTAGGAGATTTGAGTTGACCATAAAGTGAGGCGTTCCGTAAATTTTTAACACGACTTCATTAACTATCTATTCCTTGCGATTGTTCTTGGGATGGGAACATTATCTTGAGCCATATTTGTTGCATCTGATAGGATAAATCAACAGTCTTTTTACAAGGAAGACTTAAAGGATTTTCGAGTGGGAATATTGGCTTGTATTTTGGATAAGTTCTTTTTTGCAGTAGACAGTGGTTCGGAACTGCAATTTCGTCTGATGGAAGGCACACGCAGGTGTCTCAGTGTGCATTTTAACATTTTCTTCGTGCCTTTAATCGGATGCAGCACATGTCTTGAGGCATGGTTGATTGCCACTTCCAAGTTTGATAAAGCGAAATCGGAGTCGACTCTCATTATTCATCCCATGAGCATCTTGGATAGTAAAGCACCGATTGGTGCATAGACTCTAGACAGAAAAGCACATCTTTGACTTAGCTCTCAACCTTCTGGCAAAACGCGTGAGTTGCTCGTCCTATTCTCAATCTTCTTTTAGTTTGTCCTTTGTTCACTTGTTCCAGCACACTTTGTTTTTCAAATCTCGGTTGTATTGTGGCTAAGCTGGGCCATACGTAACCGAATGGCGCGATTACGTGCTCTTCAGTTAAAGTATGCCCCTTCGGTTATAGGTTGCGAAATATTTTGCTAACTGAATCCCTAATATACCCGCAATATGGATTTTCGTATTTAGCACAGTCTTTTGCCGCACTTAAATGCGTCTGGAATTTACTCTTTCATTCTTATCTTGCCCTTTGGGGGCAGACAAATCCTATATAAATTCATCTAAAGCAAATAGATTTAATTACATTTCAACTTCACCACCTCTACCTCTATCTCCAAAATACCTCCGCATACAAGTGCCCTGATCAGAAGCGGATGCAAGGTGACAATAACTGACTGTATCGTCAAATGTTAGTCAGGAAGGGCAACCGCAAATTGCGGGAGTGACATCCCTAAAGCGCTTTTGTGTGTTTGTGCCGAGTAGTGAATATAGCGTATTTAGGCTCGTTCAGACTTTCGGCCATTAAAACGACATTTGAGAAATTTTTTCCGGGTAGCCACAAACAGATTCATGTTAGATTGAATTTAGGTTTCTCTATTATCAGCTTAATTATGGCAGGATATAACTCCTTATTCCCTGTAACATGCCGCTCAGTTGCAGAACTGTGCATTTAGACCTTTTAAAAATTTTGTTCTGGTAGGGCTGCTGCCATGGTAGACATGGCCAGTAGTTAGTAAATAGCAGTCAGCAGTGGTTGTCTTGTGAGTCTTTCTGCAATTTGGAGTTCGAAACGAAAGAAATGCGGTCGATCCCTTGTACAATGCAGTCGATAAAGCCGCAATCAACAATTACATTAATCTTCAAAAGCGATCATTCGTTTTGAAATAACACTACTGTGTGCTCAAATTTTGGACCGTAAAACATGAAAGTTGCCAAAATTTGTAATCGATAGCAAGTGATTTTAAAATACCCTTCTCAGGATAAATCGTCTCCTGGAGGCTGTATGCAGTCACTCCTCGATGACTTGACTGACGAATGAGCCAAACTTTTATAGGAAAATGGCATCAGAAGAACGGTTTCCATCGGACCATGTAGTTACCCATTAGCAGTAAACAGGCATTGGCGTGGATGTCATTGCTGCATTGAGTTTTTACAATGCATAAGGGGCCTTGAGTTCTTATTTTAGTTCATCGCATTTGTAATGGGTAGACAATGATAAATCAGGTGATCATGGTGATTGCGTGACTTTGTAGCAATGTTTTGACACCCCTTTGAAGCCACTTATTTAAGCTCCGCACCTTGGTCCACGCTGGCTTACTCTGATAACGACAGGCGCCAGAAAACTTTGCATGAGTTGTTCTTCTGCTTTGTTTTTCTGTTTTTGCATATATTCAGCTTTCATTGAATTTGATTCAGCCTGTCGTCATGTTACCAGCGATCGCATGTATTGCCAACAATTTAGGCACAAATTTGATTACAACTTAAAATTACTGATTCGCTGCCCAAAATGGCTTAAAAATGAATGACTACCTTGACATCCCAAATCTGGTTAATTTCTGCTCGGCTAATCCAGGATGGGGTGGATTCTATCCACCAGTTATTTTACTCTCAACCTTTCGACTTCCATCCGAAATGCTTCCAAAGCTTTTCGATGCAGTGATTAGCAATTCGATTCCTATGGACGCTTACAATTCATAATTAAGTCAAACCGATTATAAGGAATTATATATTTCGGTTATTTTTACAGCTCCATCCCCCATGCGAAGTAACATGAGGAACATATGTAACAATTTAAAGTAACGAAGGCTTTATTTGTCAATAGGTCTTCAGCGGATAAGAGGTCATTTTACTCGCAACCTACTTGCCTGAGGGTGTATTGTTGTACTAAAGTATGCGTGAATTATATTATCAGTCAATTATGACACTTAAAGAAATGTTGCAGGCGGTACAATTATGAATGCACGATTCATTTGGGTGGATCCATTGCACCTCCATATGGAAGTGCAACAAGCCATCTCATAATCTCTCGCACCCTGTCAGATATTAATTATTGCAGCCAGTTTCAATACCTTTGCACATCTAAGTCCATTTCGAAGAGCATCCTTCGTTTTACTAGATGCAAAGTTTCAACTTTATTTCAATATGTCCCATTTCATGTCACTCAATCGTTTGCATATTCGGTTGCAAACAACAATTACACAATTACCGCATGAGCTCACATGTCTCGGACGTGGTTACTGTGCCTCATCTACGAGTAAGTTAATTTAACTTCACACACTCCCCGCTGGAATTGCTTTAGGCTTGGTTCCTTCACCTCGTCCGGAGTATCGATCCTAGAATGCGGAGATATACCCCCATAAATGCTAAAATTCGATGCGCTATATAAGTTTTGGACCGTGTGCTATGTGGTTTGGATGGACTATGGTTGAGTGAGGGATTCGTGGAAGAGAAAGAATATGCAATCTCAGCTGTCAGGGTTATAAGGCTGGTGTTTCTACTTTAACCCCAGTCTTCAGGCCTTTGTATTGAGTGCAATAATCACGTAGAAACGAAAAATGGTTATTAAGGCTGTGATCATTCAGACTACGCTTTATCCTCAATTGCTGAAGTCATTCTTTTCACCAACGGATTCGTAATTACCGCCTATTAGTTAAAATGTGTATTCTGACAGGCACTGTAGCAGTGTTGCGACTTTCTAAAACTGTTCAGAATAAGAATGCTTTAGAACACCAAATGCACGGCCTAGACCTTATGTTAATTGGAAGTTCTAGAAGTCAGCTTCCTTATGCAGAGAAGCAAAACAACATTAAATAGGCTACCCACACATTTGCCAGAGCGGACAGCTGCAAAGGAAACATGGCGTGGTAGAGCCGAGACGATGCGGTAGGCAAAACTCACCTGGTTCAAAGCTGCTCTAATCTCCGAACCACGGACACAGCAAAACATATTTATCCTAGTTCTTCCTTGTCCACCAATGCATTACGCAACTCCACTGATCACACTTCAACTATCGGGAAGCATAGCATCTGGCCGAAGTAGAGAGGTTGACAATAGGGATGAATAAAGTAAGCAGGAGAAGCCAAGTGAGGGGACATGAGAAGTGAGTATGAGGGGTGAGTACGAGGGTGAAGGAGTCGGAGGGAGTTGGTAGTTAGAGAGTGAAGGGGAAAAGGGGGTAGAGGGTCAGTGGTGGTGAGGCATATCGGTAGGTTAGAGCATCGACCTGATTAAGTAGATGTCGAGGAATCTAGCCTCTCACCAGGCATGATGACATTTTATCTCCCAATTTTAGTCAGGTTTACTGCTCCTCTCTCTAGCGTTAAGGTAGGCATCCCGTTTATACTTTTTGCTGCAATCCGCTATTAGACAGACACGGTGATATACAAGCAGCGGGGAGACGAAAGATTTTGCGGCTCCGGCAGGACTCCAACGTGCAGTTTTCTGATCTGCAGTTAGACGCCCTATCCAGTAGGCCACGTAGTCAGCCGTCATTTCACAAGCGGTTCTTTCACATCACACCCAATACATTTTGACAAAGATGTATAAGCCGTTTCCTTCCTTTTGTCTATGGCTTTTGTGCTAACTCATGAAACTGCGATTCGTGATTAGTAAATAGCTTCCACATGACTGAACTACCCATCAGATAACAGTGTCATGACCTTAAAATTTGGACTCCTAATAAAGGTGGCATTGGACAGAGCTCCACTGGAACCAACTTTTTTTGCTAACTAAGGATAAACTTTTGGTCACAGTCACGACAAAATTAGGTCAAAGCACCCTTTTCAGCATCGTGAGCACAGCTTCCCCTTTATTAAATGGCGCAGTTGGCAGCATTCTAAATTTCATGACAAAGTCTGCCACCTCAGCAGGTAAAGGGGGAATCACGTTGTCATGTGTGACTCTTTTCTCTCTCTGTCATGAGATGTGTTGCATCTGGCGGCCAGAAATGTTATACATCTCTTTGGTAGTAGTGGCACCTCAAGACTCCGTCAACCCGCTGGCATCCTCGTTGTCGAGCCCTGGCCTCTCCATGAGTTATTTTCTTTCCGATCGATAAAATACCCATGCAACAACTTAGACCACTAGTAGATGTGCAGTTTTGGTTTCATGAGTGACGTGGTGGCTAAACCTAGCCAAGATATATAAGCTGAATGCTGAACATTAGCGCAGGAATTTCATGCAATCTAGGCGTTTTTTGTGCAGTAAATATCCATGGTCTAATGCAAACGCAAAGCCCGTCCTTTGAAGTCATTGCGTGATCTATTTTCTCCAAAAGTGTGTGATCTGTATCCCTTAGAAATGGGTAGTGAATTGAGGCGCTCACTCAGGCTAAGTGGGCAAGTAAGATGGTGCCGCCGCTGCTGCTACCAATACTGCAATTTTCTTGCAACCAGGGCGATGACACTGGTAGTGCGACATCTTACTAATGGCGTGCAGTGAGAGGGACCGCCTTCCTCCTTTGCGGCAGCCGCATGATGCCTCTTTGATAAAGGAGTGCGACTTGTATCTTCCAGGGAAGGGATGGTCAGAGCGGTGCCCTCGATGGGGTTGGATGCGTAAGCTATTAGATGAATTTAGCTGCTACTGCCGCAGTCAGTGAGACAACTTTGGTGAGACGACTTCTTACTGACGACATACAGTGAATGAGATTTGTCCACGAATTCGCCTTATTTCAGGTACTTTAGGCTTACAAGCTCCATTCGTCTGTGATGAAGAAGGTAGGAGGGCACACAGCCACATTTGCACCCATGCATGTAGCGCTTTTTCGGTTCTGTGTTTGAATATCGCGATAGATGGTTAATAGTTGCATCCTTGGTGCAACTAATACAACCGATCAATGTGATGCGAATTTATTTAAGCAGCACTGCAAATACTTCGTTACACTTCATTTCAACGCGAAACGTTCAGTTGCATCCATAGCTGCCCATACAGAGCGAACGCGTTCTATCAAAATAGATAATAGAGGGCTGATGCTTGCTAAGAGAATATTATTGATGCTAAGGCGTTAGTTGATGTTCTTTTCCTTTTGCGTGTGTCTATGTGTGATTTCTCGAAACTTTTTCAATCAATGTTTTTTTTCTGGACTAAAAGTCCTCTCATATTGTCGCATTCCTACAAACCCTGCCGACAAACATGAGATGGGCTTGCTGACTGCTCATTGTGGTGACTCATGCGTGATTCCATTGGTGTTGGTTATCAGCGCACCTATCAAACGGGCGGATTCTAACGCGTCCCAGTAAGAAGTGCATAAACGTTGTGGACTGCATCCACACTGGTGTCGAATGTTGAAGTAGTATGCAAAAGCACGCTGCTTGATACTGTACAGAAGGGCTAAGGTACCCTTCGCATGGCTAGAAAGGCCATACTGCGAGACGTAACTACATCCTCCATAGACTGAATTCTTCGATCATTTAAGCGCACAGTCAAGCACAGTGTAAATTTGCCACTTGTAATCTGCTATTTTATAAAGAACTCCATTAAGTAGCTTACGTGGCGAGAATTGCTTTGTCTAGCAAAAAGTGAGAAGAGCTCAAAGACCTTTTCTCTTTGGAGCGAATTGATGGCTACGGTGGTAGATTCTAAGACTAGTTTAGCCGCGCTTCTAAGCGACTAGCTAAGATTTCGAAGTCAGGAACGAGCAGTTCTGTCTAATTTTAGTGCACCAACTATATGCTTAAGCAACTAGGCTGCTAAGAAGTCAAATTTACTATTGGAAACTACAAATGCACCGGCGATCTGAGGCTGGTAATGTGTCGATGATGATTGTAAAGCGCATACGGAGGGAACATGTAAAAGTAAACACGTAAATGAGATTTGAAAATGTAAACAAATGTGACAGAACTTTTAAACTAAGTGAATACCATTACCCATGGTCCCGAAGAACAGCCATGTTTTTCTCATATATGGACTCAATGTAGGCTCTTGTGAAGGCATGTGCCCATCATTATAGCATGACAAGTTCTTGATGGCAAATTGTGTCGCCATCTATTTGCATGCGAGTTGTAACTGGATGAAAGAACTAGCGATGGTGTTATAAGCTCTGCAGAGCCATGTGAATTAGCGCCTCAAAGCAATGCTGCCCGCTCATCCCTCATTCTGCCGTATACCATACGTAGCAAAAAATTGCTATGGTGGAATGACTTTGAGGATGATTGGTCAACCTCCTGCGTCAGGCATTACAAGATAAGCAGAGCCAAAGAAAACACTCGTGAGTTAATTGTGACGACTAAAGAGATGACTGACCGCGACATCAATTATTTCTCCTAGTTGCAGAAAAGCCTTTGCAGTTTTGCCGTGTCGAAAATGGCTTCGCGGAAGAAAAATAGGCTGGCTACTACGGGCATCCATAGATAGGCATAAAAGCACTGACTTTGAATCAGATTTGTGTAAGGGCGGACCGGGTGGAAGACGATTCCGTTAGATTAAGATCTTGTCCATTCCGATTCGTCGCGTTGTTTTTATGTTAGGGCTAACTAGTAACATCAATTTTGGTTTCATCTGGCTAGCAGAGTAGCAGAAAAGGTATCGTGAGCTTGAGTGCTACACATATTTCTTTCTGCTATATCTCGGGTAGCGCTGCTTCCTTTATCCATAGATTTCTGGCAGAATATGGGGACGTGACAGATAACCTTATGTTTAACATTGTCACTTATTCACTTTTCCGTAGCGTATTCGCGTCCTTTGCCTCCGCTTTTACCAAACTCCACAAGATGTCAGGCAACACCTCACTTGTTATGTGGATGCTTAGTTGGACTCAGTCTTTGATTTCTCTTCCAAAACTCCGATTAGCGTTCGTCGATATTTCCTCCAGCTCCTCACCTTTCAAATTAAGGCAAATATGAAAAGGTGCACGAGAATGACAAGAAGGCGTGATTCAAAAGAGAGTGGGTTAAAGAGTCAGTGGGTAGTTAAGGATACGATTTGCGTCAGAAGACCATCACGCAAACATCGTATCAAGGTTCTCGCCAAGCAGAACCACTCAAGAGAAACAATACTTGACGCTCGACCATGCAATGTAAGTGGGCGCAAGTATCAGCAATTAGAAATAAGCAGAATTTTGAAATGAGAAGAATGAATTGACAGTACAGCACATGCACATGTACCCACTTGCATGCATGTAAAAATGCTTTAACGAAACTAATGTGCAAGCAATGCAAAATCTTAATTTGGCGCAGATGCACACTGAATTAGCTACAAAGTCGCGCCTCAGTCACTGTACTGCAAAGCTTTATATTTACGATTAGGATTCAATTAACGTGTAGACGTTGAGAAATGCGGCAGAGACAACTTGCTGTTTCAGATAGAAGAGGAAGGAGTGCCAATTGCTGCTAAAATTTTCCTAATGGTGATCAGGGTGTGAGTCATTTGTAATAAGTGCCGTAGCAACTTGGGGTTAATCATTGAAATCTTATCCAAATACTGGCTGATTAAGTTTACGCCTGGTAGCTGACTGAGCTCTACAGATGCACACTTCGTTTCTTTAATGGTAAGGAGAATTCTGGTTACATCAGTCTGTGGCCGAACATAAACACAGTATGATCTGGTGTATGCAGATATGTTGGCGCATATTGAGCAATGAATTATCACTAAATTTTTACTTTGCTTCTTCTGAAATCATCAGACCCAATCCGCTCTTCCAAATAAGCCAAAATGCAAGTGCACATGAGGTGAAGTTACCCCCAACCTGAATAATTTGATGGCAAAGGCACCTTTTACTGAAGCAGGAAATTAATCGGACACCATAACTACAGGCTCGGATATTATCTGTGCTATCAAGGTACCAAACAACGTGTATTTGTCACATCTTTGCTCACACTGTGCGAAGTTAATGATCAAGGTGTATTGCCCAATCACTGGAATAAACCTTAAAACAAAACAATGTTATTGTCACAATGCGCAGCAATCAGGCATTCTGGTACTCAACAACAGTACGGGGCATAGGAGGTGCAGATGGAGTCCATAAAATAGGTTGCGTCTTTTGCAGAGTAGGTGCTTTCTCTGTAAAACTACTCTGATGCAGTCAGTAGATGGCTGTGTAGGAGAACCACCTGTGGACTCTTTAAATTGTGTTGCAACTGACGCTTATGTTAAGAGGCATCTGTTTTAACAAGCATCTGATACTAAATTGACATGCGTGACTTGGACACATTGATAGCGATCATATAGGTGATAAATGAAGAAATAAACGTCCTTATAATAGTGGCCTAGGATACCGATGCAGAGTAGTTAGGTAATATTTTGATCTGGAAATTCGGATGTTTCAACCCATCGTCAGGCTCTACATAGCAAAACTGTCCAACGTAAAATTATTGCTCGCCACTTTAAATTCTTTTATAAAGCACTAAAGCACTGAAGTTGTGAAAGTTAGAACAGTTAGTAAAGCAGTAGGTATGTAAGCGTCTGGCTTAAATGCTCAACTTAGATTGACCTTTGATGACTGTACGGTGTCAAAGGGTAAGGCATGGATTGCACACCTCTGTCCCTGCTAAAATTTCACAGCATTATGGAGTTTATAATTTAAAGGCCGGAACACCATTGGTAAGGTAGTTAAGTGCTCCAAACGGCCAAATTTTTATGGCTCTGATGAAGATAAATTTGTTCTCTTAGAGGGCAAAAGCCAAGTCTCATTTCCAGAGGCTGGCAAAATGCCGTGATTTGTAGCCATCACACCGGCTGGCATATGCGCATCTTCAAAGAAACATTCTTAGCCAGTTTATCACTTTTGCACAAAAACGCCAAAACTTGGAGTGGAAATAAACCTTAATGCTGATGGATTCGTAGGTAATTATGTGATGCGCTTTGGCTACTGGTAGGTGTGGTTTTTCCGACTTCACCCCGTCAACTCCTCTCCAGCGCCCCTATTTCTACAGACTAAAAATTTGCGAATGATACAATCCATGGCAGTTAATGCACTACAGTCGTTAATTTGTCAACACAACAGTCGGTGAAGAGCACCAAAAACCATTGAGGCTCCAAAGGCAGTTGGCGGTACACTTAATCCTGCTTGACTCATGTCTTCTTCAGTTTCATAACGCTCGTAACGATGAGCACATGATCGTGTGTGTGCGATTCCATGGGGCCTATTGCAGCAGCCTTGAAGAATGGCGAAGCACCCATGTAATGGTTATATAGTCCTGTTTATCGGGTCTGATTCCTGTGCATTTAGAGAGTGGTACTTTGCTACTTGGCAGCAGACCCATAGACTGCGACATCTATGGACAGGGGCACAATGCAGCCAAAACAGTATCTTTTCATTAGACTGCTCTTGGTTAATTTAAGTAGCAAGGTTTTACGCATTGGCTCTTCCGAATCCGACATCACGTCCTCACTAGAATCTGGCAAAATACAAAATTTTACAGCTGCTTGTTAAGAACCACACACAATACGAAAGGAAGATGCAAATGAGAGTTCGTTAGATCTTTTGGAAAACAGATGGCTTTGGGAACGTTTTGAATAAAAGTAGGTGGGAAGATAGTTTGCAGAGGTGCCCACTAACCCATGCCCATCGATTAATGCGCTTACAGCGGTGAGTAGAGAATGGTTAGGTTAAAAGATTTCGCTTGCAACTTGGAATACTATTGCCGAGACTTGTCTTGTGAAGCCCTCTATTGACGAAACGTTTTGCAATATTGAGTGACATCAATGTCAAAAAATGAATAAATGGAAGTGGACTGAGGAAATTAAAGATAACCAAGTTGATAGAGGATGCTGGAACATACCAGTATAGATGTCAGGCTTGATGAGAATGCCGATGCTAAAATAATTTGCGCCGTGAGAGAGAGGGAGTGCATTAACCGCTGTGTGGTCCGGTCAGCGCGAAGTCTAATCACAGCACACTTCACACTCCTTTGCACGAAGAGCAGGAACAATTCTGTCAAACATTCATGGTAAATTAACGACATCAGCAGAATGATGACGACATGTAACGACAATCTACTATACCTGGGGCAATAATTGTGTGTGTTGTCTAAAAGAGCCAAATTCGAAAGAGATAGCAGAATTATTGATCCAAAAGTTAGATGTCCCTCTACCTTGAGTCGCAGCATTACAGGAACTTGATATATTGTTGACCACAATGGAATTGAGGAATCGGACTATCTGCGTCATTCTATCATTTAAGCGATTCTTCGAACATTTAGGCTAATGCGCTCTGTGCAACAAGAAGCGGTAAGTTCAACTTGTGCCAGAACTGCAGATCTTCTTAAGAAATTAAGATTTTTAAGCAAATTTTGTTTGCTTGTGGGAATTAGCTCTTAACATTTTACTGCTTTATGTAGATTTGATGATTTAGAAGGTGATAATATTTCGGATTGCATGAAAGTGAACCTCCTCTGCTTTGATCAGGTGACCGTGTTTATGCTTGTGCTCATCCTGCTAAGTTCCCATCTCAGACAATCGGGCGGCACTAGCAAAACGATTCGTGATCGTATGCTATTTTTAGTTATTGGAGGGTATTAAGGAACTGATCGGGCAATCTTCCGTTGCCATAAAAATTAATTGAACTTAATCTTACAGTAATGAATGTCACACGGCCTATTTTAAGTCCCATAGGCCAATCAGGGAGGATCAATAAGGACTACGACACACGCGAACGTCTAAGAATCTTACTTGTGCTGTCACGCTGATGCCCAATAAGGGCGAAATGACCAGCCATCTCCAGTCACAATACAGCATTTGGACTCTTGGTTTTACTCAAATTAAATTAGCCTAATTCTGTCATATAAGCTTTTCCCTACACACCGCTCTGCTCATCCGCATGTTTGCCGGATTCCATTTCCGCACTCATCTGCATTCGTCCACGATTCCACCTCCTCATCTGTCTACATGCAGTTAGGCAAGATATTTTCAATAGTGATTATAAAGATGTCGTTGCACTGAGCCATCAAAACAAAATCAGTCAGCATCGTAAACATCCATCCACACATTTTGCATCCACACTTGTCACACCGCTCAACGCTACCATAGTCGCCTGCTGCACTGCCGTGCGACACTGCATCCGTTGCTCTAACATTGGAGCAAACATTCATGTGCTGAGGTTTTACTTCCTTCGTCTCCTACGTTCTGCAAACTTTCCCCTCCGCAACAAATTGGCAGTCTCTCCTGAGATTCTTGTAATACTTGGGCAATTTTCAACAGTTTGATTTCAATATTTCTGCACAGATAATTCTACGCCCATGACAGTGCGGTAAGTGACTATGAATTCGCTGAGCAGAGTTTCACCTATGGACTGGCAAAGCAAAGTTTATAGCAACGGAGTAAAGCGAGAACTTCTACTTAACACAAAACAAATGGCATCCTATGCAAATGAGAGGTCATCTGAGGAGTAACTCACAAAAAGTTCCTATAACAATCATTTGTAATATCAACTCACGTAATCGCTACGTATTCTGATTGAAATACACCAGATCACCTTATTGCGAATGAGTAGTAAAGCTATTTTGCTGCAAATCGGTCACACCTACCCAACTACATATAAGTCAACGCAGCCAATGCGCCGCTGTGTATGCTTTTATCACACAGACTACAATCTTAAGCCGATTGAGAGGCGATAACGGCGCAGCTGCCAGTGGATCCACCTCATGTTCTTTTTCTTGAGATTCTTTTACAGTTGCCCACCCTCTTTAATGAAGTAGAACTGCTGACCCACTCACAGACACTCATTCCACTACGCAAATAAATGCGAATGACTATTTCGCATGTCATTGTCACCCATTCGCCAACCACTCATTAATGAAAAGCAATTATGTTCTGATTGAGGTGCGGGATATCCAAACAACATCCCGGGATATGTCGGCACCTCTCTCATCAGATCGGGTATGGGTGTGACCGATTGTAGACAGACTTGGTTGGACTGGCGACTCTTGCATTACGATTGAGCGCAAAATAAGTAGTGCTGCAATGTGTAGCCAGTCTACAAATTGGTGGGACCGTAGTCTGCATTGCTAAACATCGAATCTGCTCCATTAATAGCTGACTGCAAAAGTGCACAGCATTAACAAACATTGATGACTCATATCAGTACACGACGTTTAGGCCATATGCAAGGAGTCGTCAGACCGGTAAAGTGATCGCATAAACACCGTAGCATCCTGGCACTTGGCAGCTGCAGAGAGTAGCATTCCATAATCTCAGTCAATGAGCCGCGCTGAGCTCATTTTTGACCTAAAGGTGGTGTGCAGATCGTGCTCCAATTTCATCAAGGTATCATCTCATTATACCACTACAATCACACATTTCAACTCTGCAGTCGAATTCATCACTAATATAATAAGCCCGCACACATAACATTGTTCCACATGGAAGCGTGAGTTCTTCATGACGGAGCCTACAACTCTCACCACAGGGCAGACAAAAACAGTATCTTAAGGAAAGGAATGCCTTTTACTTATCTTAGTGTCGCAGCGAAGTGCATGATAGAGTCTTGAATTCTCCTCTAAATCACATTTTGTACCTATCGCTATCTTGGACGTGCCATGTTCGCAAATAATTGGCACAGTTTCCAGAGGAGAGCCATCAATGAAACCGAGTTTCTGCACATGTCGCATGAAGAAATCATTCCACTCTTCCTTTTGCTTCGCACTGCCTACATCTACGATCCGAGCTGCATGTGTTGACGAATAGCCCCTCGCTATGGCTTGCAGCTCAGTTACATTATGAATACCTTTGCTTGGAAAGCAGGACAGCTCAAGTGTGTAGGGAGTGCAGTTGATTCCAAATGCTCTGTTCATCGTCTGCGCAGGATTCTCTCATATTTACTGTTATCACTTTCCACTTAATCAAATTCTGAAGAAAACCAAAGACTTCTAAAAGACTGTCATGACGAAACGTGTGAACGTATGCCATCGTACGATGTGTGGACTGAACTGTGCTCAGAGATATATTGTCATTCGCACGCCATGGATGCCTACACTGCTGAGGGTCCTCTCAGTTCGCCAGAATTAGAAGAAATATGGAAAAGAGTTGTCGATTTCATATGAACCGAAGGGTGCTCAAGCAGACGAGAATTGGAGATTAAAATGCATTTGGTAAAAGTGCTGCTCAAGTGCTTTGTGAATGCTTGTGGAGCACAAAGTTCGCGACCCTAATGGATTAGTGTTGTGCAGACGTGCGTTAATTTACATTTCCTAGCTGATACATTAATATGGCCTCCCCATAATGAAAATACGCTTCCAACTTGGGACTACCTTGCAAACGCTGACAATGTAAGCGGCGTCGACATAACTGAATAACAGTCCAACTCATTCTCAATAAAGACTCCTAGTCTTATTAGTATGCGGTTTCAACTAAAAAGCCACTCATTTACCAACTGATGATGAGTTTTATCAACCTTTAGTGAATGAAAATTGGATATGTCATGCCTGGGTATTTATTATGTACTTGAACTGAACAGACAGCATGTTTATGGAGCCAGAGAGATTGGACTTGTTTCGAAGACCATCTCACAATTTCTGACCAATGCTTTTAAGTTCTCGTTGCTTAATTGAAATTTGGATCCATTAGAAAATACAAATCTTCTTCGTCATTTAAAAGGGGAGAGTACATCAATGCCCAGAGTGTCATTTAAATTCTGTTCGCAGGGACCACATTTCCATTTGCAGATGACATCACACCTTTTCACAAATGAAACAGGTGTCATTTCCTTCCGAGATGATGAGCCGGGACAGTGGGAGCAGATTTTGCCAGATCGTCATTGAGCCTGCCTAGTGTCTGCAGCTGCCGATGGGATGTGTCATTGTGGAGGATATCCACCCTGATTTTATGCTAAATTGATAAGTATCTATCTGTAGCAAAGCCCTTTCCTCGAGGTGCATCTGCATATGCAAGCTGCCTTCTATTAAATCCGTTTTGCTATTGCTATTTAACGAGTTGGATTCTAGCCGGCACACAAAAAAGCACTTCTTCCTGTCGCTTTATTATAATAACCGTTTCGTCATCCCTATTTAAGAGAATTTATGGCGTTTAACACCTTAGCTAATAAAGTGAAAGGTTATGATTAAAAATGCTACACACTTGAGCAAAATGGTAAGATTATAGCCTAGGCTTACCATGCAGTTGGAGAATTCTTAAAGAAAGTGTACAAATTCTTCCAAATCATCATCTTCACTATCATTGTGCAAGCTTGGATCCGATGAGGTATGTCTAAGGATGCTGGCTACTCCGGAGCACTGACAAGCGGTTGCACTGACTGAAGTCACAAAGCAAGAATGTGAGATGGATTTTAAAAAATGCAGACATTCCCTTGGTGACTGGCCCTATTAAAAGGAAGCGTACACCTTGGCAAACTGTTGGCTCGGTGAACTCAACCGATGAACAAAGGATGCTAATTGTCTGCTTATTGACTATCATTTTTATGTCGATCTGCAAGTCACACAGCGCAAAATCCTCAGACAAAGAGGAAAACGTCTCCGTTATTCTTTTGCTTTTATGCTTGCATCGGCACTTAAAAGGTCTTAAATTCGTAATGGCTTCTTAACTCCCTCAGAATTTAATGCTTGAATCGCATTGACTCGCCTAACCAGATGAAGCATTTTCCTTTTCATCTGCATTGTGGTACCGGTAGCACATGGGATCAAGTGAACCCTGCAGGAGACGGACGCGCAGCCGCTCAATGACACCTCCCTCAGTTGGATCATCTTTTCCCGTGCGGAATAAAACCACAACCAAGTGGTCAAAATTATACCCACAGAAAATGCAGCGATAAGTTTCACTTCGTTCTTCTTTAGTAGAGAACCCTTGTGTCTCTTTCATCACATGTGAATGGACTCTTAGATTTTTCTAATCAGTTTGGATTTAATAATAATAGAGGCGCAAGATTATCTTTATTGAATAGTAAGCAACAAGTATACGTGATTAGATTTACTGGATGGGCAAGGAACAGGGAATGCAGTCAAACCATTCGTTCGTGTGTCTTTGTGCAGCGTTCCATTTCTAAAAGTGTGTTGAAACCCTCGATACATTGCTTGCACCAGTAGAACCTGCGATTACGATGACGCAGGGGATGTTGCTGCATCCATTTCAAGTCGTTGCGCTCTTCATTACACACGGTGCTTTTGTACCCACCGTCAGTCTTTTCTTCACATTCTTTAGCAAAATTAAACAAGAAAATCAAATTAATCATACTTAAAAGCTATCTGTGGCCTAGATGATGGCCTACTAACTAACATAATTCCCATAATGGCGGAGACGAGAGAACGTCTTCAAATTGACAGAAAGTTGGGGCCGTACAAATGCAATGAGCAAAGAAAGTGTGATTGCTAAAGGGATTATAAAAAGTGGATGAGAGGACATTAGCGCACCTTTTATTGGGACTATGCTAGTGCAGTGGATGGCGATGTACTTACTCGCATGTTTTCTCACGCTCTTCTCCTGGTCGCTCACAATGGCGTGGATGCGCTCCACATTACGACTAAAAGCGTATCAATGACCGTAAATAGAGACAAAGTTAACTGGGCAATTTTAGTTGTGGATGGATTTGAGGAGCGGTGGTGTTGGCCAGCGAGCAGTCCGGGAAACAATCACCTCTACGTGTTAATGCGCAAAAGAGCAGAGGCGAACGAGTTTAAACAGTTGGCTGGCTTGTTCTTAGTGCATTGAATAAACTCTGGACTGCAAAACACAAACTGGCTTATAATCGTCATTTCTCACTGGTTTTATTCCTGCTATTGCAACAGAAATGCCTGTTACTGGGGTTGCGCACGCTTTTGCTTTAAGGCATGTCGCGCCCATCTAGGGAACCACAAATTTGTTTGCGCTTCCCACTAATAATTACTATTGTGCAGTTGTGACTGACGCGATCGAGAAGGAGTTGGCAGTGGTGCATTGCGGCGAGTATCAGTCTTCCAACCTTAGCCTATCATGCTTCAGTCTTCCTCCTGGTCGCGTCTCATGGTTCGACCTTGCCTACCAATTGGAATTAAGCCATATTTTTGTCACAGTAAGCTGACTCCATACAGTGCTGTGATGCAGCGTGCCTTAGTCTTTTTCTTTTCGCATCTATTCCCCAACTGGCTTAGTTGTCTATTCATTTAGACAAGTGGCTAGGCAAAATTTAATTTATTTGCCTTCATGAAGCAAATTTAGGTGTTTTAGACTAGAGCACTCTTGGCTGCTAGGGACGACCGTTTCTCCATCACAAAGAGCATTATACATATACATATGTGCCAGCACTTGGGTACATTTTCTCTTAAGTCTAGTTGGTAGGATTCAGAGCATCCTCTTCCTCATCAGCATTAGGATTGAGTGCAGCACGCATGAGGCGAACACGCGACCGGTCAATGACGGCGCGTTCAGTTGGGTGCTCCTGTGCGCCTTTTTTCAGGAGGACGCCCTTCCAGCTCTTCAGACATAGATGATTGAGGAGGCTCTAGGCGCTCAGGTCTTTTCAGTTTTCTCAACACTTCCTGAATTGATGGCGGTAGCTCAAATATATCTTTTATAAGAGGTACAAAGCATTGTTCATTGCAATTAGTAATAGAGAAATGAACACTGACAGCAATCAAACCTTACCACCATGTGTCTTTCTGTGGCGCACCATATCCGGAAATGACGTCACATGACCTTGAGGGTGGGATTTATCGATCCCTCCCTGTGTTTCCTCCTACAGCCTCAATAAAGACTTCAAACACTTGAAGCCCATCACAAGTGCCCCTCAATCACTTTCAACCAAAAGCACATTCATTTTCCCACCTTTTCAAATTAACCTTACATCGTCAGCCAAATAAAACAATTTGACTCCTAACACCACTCACTACGGTTGCACTCACTCACCCCCGTCCACAACTACTCAATTATTAATACGCCACCAGCCTACCTAAGGCGACACTACTTACAACTTACCAGCAGACGCACCACTTTACCACTACTTATACGCTGCTAGTAGACATCTTTCTTCCCTCCCTCCCAGTAAGTGCCTCCTCCTCCTTCCCATCACAGCCTTCATTCTTTACTCAGCTTCCTCTGCTCACATTCACTCATTCCTATTTCTCCCCTCGCTCAGGCCTCACCCGTGACAATGAGGCGCAGGAGCAGACGCAGAGCGATGACGACGAGGGCGAGTTGATGGCGCACGAGGAATCGGAATGCGACCTGTCCGACTACTTGACTTTGACGAGTCAGTGGTCGGATGAGGATGAGCAGGCGGAGTGGTGGCAGTTGCCACCCTCCCGGATGGAATCAGATTCTCCTACGTCGTCATCGCTCACTACAGTGACACCATTGCAAACGGCGAGCCAACTCTCGACCACGTGGGCAGCGACGGAGGAGGTGGGTGTGCAATTCGAGGCTGAGGTAGAGCCAGGTGAAGAGAAGGAGGAGGGTGGAGGAAAAGGGAATGTGGATATGGTGAGGAGATTGCAAGAAGGAAAATATAGGACTCTGTGCAACTTAATCGACTCTGGTGAGTGACTCTAATACTTGAGCCATTGCACTTACAACCAAGTAGGTTAGCCAGCCAGCTAGCCAGTGCTTGCCTTAATACTTGTTGCACTTCTCTTGTCCTAGCCAAGCATCCGCTTCCTCTGGCTCGTCTGCTTCCTTCGGTAAGCTTGCACTCTTTACTTCATCCTCCCGTTTACCATGTCAATGTCTTTCCCACCCAAGAGAACACACTTTCTTCTTCTTCTTCCACTCTTCTTTCACTGTAGTGGTTCAAACGACTGAGGAGGCGTCTCCGCTACCTCTTTTCCTCGTGCTACTGCTGCCATCGCTGAATTTAACCCCAATCTAGCTGAGTGATTCCCCAATTCTTTAACCAATTCATCGAGCAGTGATTTGATCATTTGACTGACTAGTTGATTGATTGATTTTGTTTGACTGATTGATTGAATGGTTTATCCATACCCTTGCTTCTTTGCATCTGTTCGACCCGTTCCTTCGTTTAGCTGATTATCAATAAAGTGATTGCGCGTTCTAATTACCAGTCCGCCAAAGCACTGAGAGGTGGTAGATTGATTCGATCCGTGAAGACAGAGTTGAGGTCGTGGCACCGGTTCTCGAATGCCTACCAGCTTAGTACCACTCGTTAGCCCCTTTCTCCCCAGTTAATAAGAGTGTCTGCGAGATCTCTTACTCGTGAGTTCCTTTCCTCTTCCTTTTGCATGGAAATTCTGTGGTCGGCACTGTGCACTCTTAACGCATTTCATACGTCACCGACAAGTTGTGATGGCTGAGGCCGCAGGTTCTTCGATGGCAAGACCGAGGGAAACGCTTGGGTTAGGGGACGGGCTATTGAATGCAGCAACTTTGACCACTAGTAGATGTGCAGTTTTGGTTTCATGGGTGACGTGGTGGCTAAACCTAGCCAAGATATATAAGCTGGATGTTGAGCAGTTGCGCAGGAATTTCATGCAACCTGAGCGTTTTTTGTGCAGCAAATGTCCATGGTCTAATGTAAACGCAAAGCCCGTCCTTTGTAGTCGTTGTGTGATCTATTTTCTCCAAAAGTGTGTGATCTGTATCCCTCAGAAATGGATAGTGAATGGAAGCGCTCACTCAGGTTGAGTGGACAAGTAAGATGGTGCCGCCGCTGCTGCTACCACTACTGCAATTTTCTTGCAACCAGGGAGATGACACTGGTAGTGCGACATCTTACTAATGGCGTGCAGTGAGAGGGACCGCCTTCCTCCTTTGCGGCAGCCGCATAATGCCTCTTTGATAAAGAAGTACGACTTGTATCTTCCAGGGAAGTCCTCTCATTTTGTGGCTACTGAGCGTTGCATTCCTACAAACCCTGCCGACAAACATGAGATGGTCTTGTTGACTGCTCATTGCAATGACTCACGCGTGATCCCATTGGTGCTGATTATCAGCGCACCTATCAAACGAGCAGATTCTAACGCGTTCCCGTAAGAGGCACATAAACGTTGTGGACTGCATCCACACTGGTGTCGAATGTTGAAGTAGTATGCAAAAGCACGCTGCTTGATACCGTACAGAAGGGCTAAGGTACCCTTCGCATGGCTAGAAAGGCCATACTGCGAGACGTAACTACATCCTCCATAGACTGAATTGTTCGAGCATTTAAGCGCACAGTCAAGCGAAGTGTAAATTCGCTATGTGTAATCTGCTACTTTATAAAGATCGCCATTAAGAAGCTCACGTGGCAAGAATTGCTTTGCCTAGCGGAAAGCGAGAAGAGCTCGAAGACCCTTTCTCTTGCGAGCAAATTGAAGACTACGGTGGTAGATTCTAAGACTAGTTTAGTCGCGCTTCTAAGCGACTAGCTAAAAGGTCGAAGTCATAAACGAGCGATTCTGCTTGATTTTAGTGCAATAACCATATACTTGAGCACCTAGGCCGCTATGAAGGCAAATTTGCTTTAAAAAACCGCAAATGTACCAGCGATCTGGGGCTGTTAATGCGTCCATGATGACTGTCAAACGCGTTCAGAGGAAGCACGTAGATGAGATTTGGAAATGTAAACAATCGTGACAGAACTTTTAAACTAAGTGAATACCATTACCCATGATCCCGAAGAGCAGCCATGTTTTTCTCATATGTGCACCCAATGTAGGCTCTTGTGAAGGTAGAAGAACTGCGGAAGGAATTAACAGCATTTGTAACCTGTTGCGATTAGTTACTGAGCGACATTTGAGCGAACGCCTTTAGGTCACTTCCCCCCACACTTTTCATTCTTCGCATGCCGTTGGGGACTTTCCAGTGTGAAGGAGAGTTACCTTCTTGGCCTTAAAAAGACATTCCTACCCTGCAGACTCGACACCTCCGTGCTTCATAATTCCTCACTAGAAAACACTCCTACTAAAATGGAATGAGTTACATGCGGCACGAACCCTATGCGGTGTTTCACGCACCGTTCCAATTTTGCGTGATTCAGCTCCCCGTCCCATACTCCAGGTTCCATTGGCCTCCCAACCCTTCCACGGAGTTAGAGGAAACTTGCATCTTCTTTCTAGTGACTAATGGCATTGTTAGAAATTGACTCAGCAGTTGAAGCGTACCGCATCAATTCACCTAGCACAAAGAAAGCAATGCCTTTCACCAATGTCTATAAGGAAACTCGTACCGACATCACCCACTGTGCAACAAAGGCGTTCGGAGTGGACGACTCAGTCTATTCAAGTCTGCAAAAAAAAAACCATGCAAAAGCTTACTGCCTCGCAACTAACTCGTCTAGTATTGTTATCAGCGGGGCGGAGATTGTTGGTGGGGGCAACTCTACATCGTTTACGAGAAAAAAATGCTTCACAATCTTACTGTGAGTTGTTCAACAACGAGCAGATCATAGCAGGAAATGATACTTTTCTATGTTGCAAAGGTCGAACCACAACCCAATGATGACCTACTCTAAGCCATCTATCCACCACAAAAATAAATAAATGACTCCTCCCCCTCACAATAAATCACTGCCTTTCCGACGAGAAGTTATTCCGTAAGCAAAGTCCACAACTGGAAATTACTATTACTATTTAATTGATGAACTACGCCAGCCGCCATCTAATCCAAGTGAGCAGCAACCTCAGTTTCGTTGGTTGGTTGGCTGGTTGGCTGGCTACTTGTGACCCAAACGCCAAAGGTAGAAAACACCTCACGTGGACAGCTGAATCAAAGAAGACTCATGGCAGAAGGCGTTATGCGATTCTTTTTACCAACTCCTCACCTTCCTATCAAGCAATAAAGCATGAAAAACAGTATGACCACATTTGCCGTTACTGGCTCCAACAGTAGCAATAGTTAAGTATAACAAATAGTAGCAGCAATAACAAAAATAATAACGGAAGTATTCAAATTACTAATAGTGAGCAGTAGCAGCAGCATTGATGGCAGAGGGGAGAGGAGGGAGGGGAGCAAATTTACGTGTCATTTAGTGCACAGACGGGAGGGTACCTTCAACGCCGCGAAACACTCCAACATCTCGCATTGGCTGCCATTCCAAGCACTCATCAAATGTTACTTCACCATCACCACAGTAAGTAAGGTTGTAACATCCGAAAAGGAAAAAAAAGCCAAACAATGGAGAAACTGATGCATGAGGGTCCAGCGCGATGCAAAGCTAACAACCACAAACATAACTACCGGTAGGACAAAATAAACAACTTAACAAGCAAACATTTAAGCCTGCTACAAAGTACGGTCTGCGTAGTGATGCCAACGCATGCAGCTCTTCTGGTGTGTAAACTGTCCCCTGGCGTCTGAGTAGACCTTGACCCAATGTCAAGTAAAATAACATAGAATAGGGTAGACTGCATTGATGACGAGTGAAATTGCCCACTGAATAAGACACCACATTCCGTACGGCCTTGCTGCTGATGCCGTCCAAGTACACACTATACACATATATACGGACGGGCAATCAACATTCCAAATACCAATATGCATATTGCTCGCACCGAATGTATGCAGCGGCATGCCAGTTTTGTTATGATGTATCGCAGGAAAGGCACAAACTAACAAAACAGTCCCAAGTTATCGCCTGCCGTGCTATACAGTGGTAAAAAAAATGCAGCACGTAAGTAGAGAATCTGATTCCATCGCTCCCAACAACACCTAATCGTTGCACTTCTGCATCAGTGAGAAACCAGCATTCGTCTCTCCGTAAAAATACAGTTGGCAAGAATAAAATCCGCACCTTTGAATGCATCCAACCCTTTTTACTGATTAGTTAAAATGTAAACCCAGGTCATATCTGATACACAAAATCAAGATTTGCCACTTACCCAGTTGGGCAGCCCCAAAAGGGCTGATGATATTGCTGTTGAATGTCCCTGTCGGCGATGTCCAGACACGCGGACCAACATAGGCACAAGCAGAGCTCTACGGAGAAGGCAGAGCAGAGTTGAGTCACCGCTCCAGTCCATGTGCCTGCGTGCACCAACCGTCGACGTGCCGTGGAGTACCGCCATCTTCCACCTTCCACACAAACCGAACCCACTGTACCTGGAATGTTGGAAAAGTTTTAAGACGTAGATACTTCCCCACCCCTCTTCAAGCGCGAAGCACACACCAACAGTGGCACACTTAATCCACATGCAAACACCAAGCACCACCACTCATCCATCCAAGCAGTACACCACAATCGCACCACACGCCCAACCCGTCGTCAAGCCTCTCTCTAACCGGACGGAGAGAGAAATCCCAAGCCGTCTCCGCCTCCTACCCCAACTTCCCCCGCCCCACCCTGTCCCTTCTCACTCCCTCCTCCTACTTACTCCTTTTCAATCCATCCTCGTCCTCAAGGCTAAGTCGCAGTGGTAATGGCAACAGCGCCACCACTCATCACCTATGCAGTCAGCAATAAATTAGCTACCACTCTTCCACACCAAAAACATTCCCGTACCTTCGAAAACAAAATATGCCGCAGTTGCCACCAGTGAGCTCTGGTCCATAGCGCTTCTATTCGTCGTCGTCATCGACGTCGCCATTGTAAGAGAGCGTCACCTTCACTCCTTCACACATAAGAACGACAGGCCTCCCCCAGCTTTTCCCCTCCCTCCCTCTCCGCCGACCACCACCCAACCAACCACCCATGTCCCGCAAAGACAAAGAGATGCAGACATAGTAGCAACAGTAGTCCGTGTCGTCCATGCCCGCCAACATCTGCATCGCACAACCGAGACCGAGACGCCACCGCTGCCGCCGCCACCACCGCGAATCACTCCACACAATCACCAAATCCTACTTCACCATCACCGGAGTAAGTTTGCAGCATCTGCAAAGTGAAAAAAAAACAACCAATGTGTCGACCGACGTGAAAGCGGAAAAAGAACACGGATAACAAGATTTATAAATATGATAAAATACTAGCAAGCAAATAATGAACGACGTTAAAACTCCTTTTAATAAAATCTACCGTCATTAGAAAGCGAACTAATTACAAATTGCCAAAACAATCTTACTTTATCGCTCAAAGTGTCGTACAGCAAAAAGGTGGAAGTGAGTAGGCACTGCGGTTGGAAAACAAAACGTCCCAACAGTCACATTATGAGGCTTTTGCGTTCACTTTACCAAAATCACAAGCCTCTTCATCCAATTCGACCGCATTAATCAAAACTCATTCTTCATAAAATAACTAACCACTTGGAATCAGCCGAAACAATCTTACTTAATCGCAAGAAGGATTGTGTAGCGAAAAACCAACGCGATTAGGCAATGAAAGTGGAAAACGGAAAATCTTGACAGCAACTGCAGTTATTTTTGAAATGATTAGCCTAACATATAAATTGATGAGGAAAGAAAAAATGCAAGTACAAAAGTATGCATGTAAGGGGTGTTTAATCGCAAGAAAGCACAAAGCAAGCAATTGCCAAGCACTCGGTAGGGTTATAACTCCTCCCAACGAAATTGCGCCTCAATAATAAAATTTCAACGCCAGTAAAAAGCTCACGACCTCACAAACTGCCAATCAAGTCATAATTTATCACTTATAGTGCTATATAGCACAAATTGCACCTCAGTAAACGTCTTAGCAGTCACATTAAGAGGTCCTTGCGTTCACTCCAGCAAGTATGTGTGCGAAAGGAGAAAATCGACATCTAAAGTACCTATTAACAACAAATCCACTAAAACTAACAAAAGCGTACCAAAGACTCACGAGACATCCAACTTCTGACAGCAAATGGGGGCCCATCAATCCGAAACAACGGTCACCAAAACCTGCAGCACTTACGCGAGCCGCGTACAAATCTGACCAATCATTTCAAAGTTCGTTCGGCAAAACAAACGAACTTTTGATTTTTCTGTATTTTCGGTGATGTAACAATTGTTACAAACTTTACCAATTTTGTAATGTGCACAAGATTTGACCAACAGAAACACGGGCAAAACAATTTACCAGTTCACGAAAGCGCCGAGAGGTGGTAGATTGATTCGATCCGTGAAGACAGAGTTGAGGTTGCGGCACCGGTTCTCGAATGCCTACCAGCTTAGTACTACTCTTTAGCCCCTTTCTCCCAGTTAATAAGAGTGCCTGCAAAATGTCTTACTTGTGAGTTTCTTTCCCTTTCCTTTGCATGGAAATTCTGTGGCTGGCACCGCGGACTCTTGGCGCATTTCATACGCCACCGACAAGTTGTGATAACTGAAGCCGGAGGTTCCTTGATAGCAAGACCGAGGGAAACGCTTGGATCAGGGGACGGGCTATTGAATGCCTAAGCGTTTTGATTTGCTCTTAATCAAATTAAACGGGACCAATCTGGGTGGTGGTGGGGATGGCTGTGGTGATTTCAATACTTTAGGAGGCAACAATTTGGAAGGGTTTGGCGGGGCATCAAAAGTAGGCAAGAGGGTGCAACGGTGGCTAACATTTGGGCCTGGCGCCTGCGCCGTTGATAAGAGTATTAGCAGGGTGTTGACTAACAGCTGAGGAGCTGCAGCTGTCGTTGTAGGAAGGGTGAGATCATCGTGAGACGTAGAGAGGGGTCCTATGAGCATTGATGCGTCTCGATTCGGCTCAGAATTCAGCGGATTTTAGAACGGATAATAAAATCTTACTTCCAAAGTGCCATAAAAGATAGAAGAAGCAATTAGCAGACTTACTGCTGGGGTTGCAGAGGAAGGCCGCACTACCTGTTCCATGACACGATCAAGAGCTGTGGTTCCGGTGTTGTTTATAAAATGGGGCATAATACCAGCCATATCCTCAGCTGCCTCGACTTTATCTTTATAGTAAGATTCTATGCGGCGTTCGTGGTCGCTCTTCCACGCTAGCTTGTTGGAACAAAAGATAGAGGAAGAGGGCTTTGCACCCATATGCAAACGCTTGTGACGTCGCAGCTTGCCCAGATACATCGAACCGCACTTGTAATACGAGCATTGGCATGCACCCGCGGAACGACTGCTTCTAGTGCATTCACCCTTGGTGTTGCCATTGGCAGCGCTTCCACCACGACTGCAGTTGCGAAGATGCTTAGTGATCAGTGAGATCACCATGCCAAGGAAAACTGTTTGGACGCTTATAGTATCTTAACACTAGCGAAAAAGGGAGATGAATTGAAAAAATGCTTTAAATTGAGTTTGTATGAATGTGTTTCACCTCCTGTCTCCATTATTGCAAATTAACTGGATGACTGTTGATTTGAGGCCCAAACACATGCACACGCATATACATACAGGAAATTTAAGCTGCCGCTCGATGCATTGCTACTTTCACTTAGGTCCCCAGAAGTGCTACGCACACAACACGCCTGGTTTAAAGTGTAACAAAAGACCCCTCTCTATCAACAGTCGCAGGATCCAAAACCACATTTTAAATTTCTGCTAGTACGCAGATGACATGGACACCACACACATCCTCGCCAGTTCACCATGGCCCTACCTCCATCATCATATCTACAGCCTGCACTTTTAATCCCTAAGAGGTTAAGGGAAGTCAAGGCTATTCAACCTGTCACTGTGAGTTACAAATGCATCCTGGTGCCAGGCCGCAGTGGCAATACCTCTAAGAAACAGATTCCGCCCAGTTAGAGAGGACCCAGTGAGAAGCACCGTAGTGTAGCGTTCACTTGCACATCACAAGAGACTAATAAAATCCCTCAGGCACACATATCCTTCTAAGTAGTCAAATACGTGAGCCATTCTTAAACAATTAGGCTCTACTCCCTTTTGTCGATGTTGTACCAGTATAGGTACATAAACTAAATTGATGAATCTTCAGAGAACACGCAAAACTAAAACTTGCTTTAAATCTGCATCATAGATGCGGAAGAGCATGGTACATCTTTAGACCGAGATGTAAATGGACACTGTGAGCCATAGTGTTAGTTGTCTCTGGCTTCTCTGCCTCCATGCCTTCTTGTCGGTGCTGCTGCTGGTATTTCTGTTTCATGGGATACCTTAGCAGATAATTAGGAAAGATGAAAGCTTTAGATCACCAACCGGTCCGTCTGAGGGATTGGATGAATTGAATAGGCGGTGATTTATTCGATGAGACCCGTTTTTACTTATCAACTGAGCCACGAAGACGCAGCCTTTGAATGGATTAAAGAAACATGAGTGTGTAGATTGTATACATAATCAATTTTTACAATCTTGTGGTGCAAACACCAACCATATGCACATGGTACAAAGTTCCAAGATCTCTGCAACTACGTCATATGCCAGTGCAAGCGTTCTGCATTACTGTCGAAGATAACAAGCAAATGGTGAGCCATCTGATCACACGCGACAAGGTAGAGAAGAGATTAGCCAATGGCGGATCATACAAGCCTAAGGCGAGTTGCATGCGTGTGCCCTTCTGCTTCCCCTAGGCTACCTCGAATGATTTTACCACCATCATCGCCACCTATGCCATTACATTGGTGGCCGGTTCTGTCTTCTCTGACTGCCCGCCTGCTTACCTTTCAGCTCGAAAGCACACACAGACCGAGATGGCGCACACAGCACACTCACACGTATACGCACGTGAGAGCGAACGAGGGAGTGTAGAAGCTAGCAGGGTGGGGTCAGAGCAGGAGCCCCAACCATAGTAAGACACCGAGGGAGT